>JAZHYW010007926.1:0-89145 GCA_037355805.1 Ixodes ricinus | reverse complement strand
TCTCGAAACTCGATGCGTCGTCAGGCTTTCATCAAGTTCGTCTCTCCGAGAGCAGCCAGGAATACACAACATTCATCACGCCCTTTGGGCGTTACTGCTACAGGCGCCTTCCCTTCGGCATCACCTCAGCCCCGGAGGTGTTCCAACGCCAGATGTCGCGTATACTCGAGGGCCTCGACGGGTGCGTCAACATGGTGGATGATATCCTCGTTTTCGGCAGGGACAGACCGGAGCATGACGCTAGACTCGACGCCGTCCTCAAGAGACTCCAGCAGGCTGGCGTCACCCTTAACGCCTCCAAGTGTCAGTTTGGTGTGTCGTCCGTCAAGTTCCTGGGAGTGATCGTCAGTGCCAAAGGCATCGCACCAGACCCAGACAAGGTTTCTGCCATCGCGAATATGCGACCTCCGACGGATGTGCACGGGGTGCGACGCCTCCTAGGCCTTCTGAACCACGTTGGACGATTCTTGCCGAATGTTTCGGCCACGACTGCTCCGATCAGACTCCTTCTCAACAAGGATACTGTATGGACCTGGGGATCAGCCCAAGCTACCGCCTTCGAGTCGCTGAAGAAGATGGTGGCCTCCAGCTCTTGCGTCGCCCGCTACAACCCCGAGTACCCCACGACTGTATCTGCTGATGCCAGCTCGTACGGCCTGGGCGCCGTACTCCTACAGGATCAGCCGTCAGGTGAACGCCGAGCGGTCGCTTTTGCGTCGCGTGCCTTGACAGCCGCTGAAGAACGGTACAGTCAGATCGAAAAGAAGCGCTCGGAGTCTCGTGGGCAGTTCAGCGCTTTGAAGAGTTTCTGCGCGGCCTCAGCTTCGTTGTGGAGACTGATCACCAGCCACTCGTCAGGTTACTAGGCACTGCCGACCTCGACCTTATGCCTCCCCGCATCCAGCGTTTCCGCATCAGACTTCTGCGGTACCAGTTTTCAGTACGGTACGTTCCGGGGAAGTACCTTGCCACCGCTGACACGCTGTCACGGGATCCCGAAGGCCCCTCTATAGCTGCCTCGTCCACCGACAGCGTCGAACTCTTTGTGTCACAAGTCGTGACAGCCCTTCCTTCGACTCTGGCGGTGCGCCTCGACGACTTCAGAAGGCATCAAGCGTCAGATGCCGAGTGCTCCACTCTGAGGGTCTACTGCACGAGAGGTTGGCCAAGACGAGATCGACTCCCCTTGAATATGACCCGCTACTGGGACCACCGGGGCGACTTCTCCATTTGCGAAGACCTGCTGCTCATGGGTGGACGTCTCGTCGTGCCTTCGCTGCTGCGCAAGGACATCGTGGGCCTGCTCCACGACGGGCACCAAGGTGTGAACCGGTGTCTGGCCCTGGCCAAGGACTCTGTGTGGTGGCCGGACCTCAAGAGCCAGGTCAAGACTGCTGTCGAGAACTGTACTGCGTGTGCAAGCACCCGAGTTCAGCGTTGCGAACCCATGCTTGCCACCGAAACCCCTTCAGCGCCATGGGAGCGGGTTGCTGCTGACTTGTTCTACTTAGATGGCCAGGACTTCCTTCTCGTTGTTGACTACCGTTCGAGGTACCCCGAGGTCATAACGCTCCGATCGACGTCTGCTGACGCAGTTATCAGTGCCGTCAAGAGCATTTTCGCCCGGCACGGCATTCCACAGACGTTCTTCAGTGACAATGGGCCGCAGTTTGCCTGCAAAGCGTTCCGGGACTTTGCGAAATCCTACGGATTCACACACCTCACGAGTAGTCCTCGCTACCCTCAGTCGAATGGTGAGGCTGAGAGGATGGTCCGCACAATCAAAGAACTGTTCCGGAAAGCGGAGGACCCCTTCCTGGCACTGCTAGCATACCGGAACACTCCCGGTGTGTCGGGATACAGCCCGGCCCAGCTCCTTATGGGACGTTCTCTACGAACACGCCTACCCGTCACCGCCGCAAGTCTGGTTCCGGATTGGCCTCAAGTCAAGGACTTTAACGAGCGCGACGCCGCCCAGCGTCGTAGACAGCAGAAAGACTTCAATTCTCGCCACGCTACGCGGGATCTTCGCCCTCTCCAAGACGGGGAGGAAGTGTGGGTACAAGACGCCCAGTCCACAGCAACGGTTCTGAGTCCTGCTCAGAGGCCACGGTCGTATGTCGTCCAGACGCCCAGCGGTGTCCTCGTGCGAAACCGCAGGCACCTCGTCCCCTGCAGCAGCCCTCCGTCATCTTCTGCGACTCCTCAAACTGACGGGTCGGCAGCCCTGCAGCAGTCTTCCGAGGACAGCGACAGCGGCAGAGCACCTCTTGCATCTCCGCGAGCACCTCCAGCGTCTCCAGGGACTTCACGACCGCGCTACTCGCGTTATGGACGGCGTGTGATTACCCCTAAACGACTGAACTTGTAGGGCATGTTCTTTTTGTTCTGCTGTGCGTAGAGCTGTACTATGCTGAGCATATTTCCGTTGCTGTCTTGTGTATTTAGGCATTGCTTCTCTTTATGGACTGGGGTGCGTAAAGTCTGCCAAACGTTTCATTTTAGGGCAACTTTACGGTACGTAGCTTACTCAAGTTTTGCTTTCCTTTAGGCTTCTAAGTTTCATGAGCATAGGGCTCCCGAAGGGGGGATGTAGAGGACGCTAGTGTAGCGACCAAACAAGTGTGAAACGTGGCGCCACCTTCGGGTTTTGCAATGGTGTATTTAAACAATGTGCTGAATAAACCGGGGCTTTTTTCTCGACCGACACACGTGGCTGGCGGGTCAACTCTCTCTCGGCCGCACCGGCCGCTCGCGCTGATCCTTGCGCTCTCGAGCCTTCTTCTAGATGATACAGATGGGACTGTGGTTTGAGAAGCAGCACGTTTAGGAAGCAGCACGTGCCACGTGCGATAGATGATACAGATGGGACTGTGGGCCGAACTAGCACGTCGACCGCCGCCCCATCAGGTCAAGGCAGGGGCCGTGGGCTGCCCCCGCGATCCCTAGACAACTCTAAGGCCTCTGGAAGGCCTGCCAGAGAAGTCAACAGAGGCAGAAAAAACTGCAGATGCAGGCAACCTTTCTGTTCCAGAGCCAGATCCTGAGGAAATGAAGTGGCAGACCCAGAAACAAAAACATAAAGCGGAAACACCAGTATTTCCTCCTAGACGAAATCATCGCACACATCACCCCTTTTTCTCCACCGTTTCTTTGATCCTTACATTTCTATAAAGAATGACGGCAATCATCCAGTGGAATTACACGAGGTCTACTGAGGAACTTTGATGATATTGAGTTCCTCCTGGAGGAACACCGCCCACTTGCTCTATGTTTACAAGAAACGCATCTCAGTTCAAAGCATACAAATTTTCTTAGACGCTATCATATTTTTAAAAAAGACCGAGAGGATGCGTCTGTTTCTGCGGGAGGAGTTGCAATGGTTGTTCCAAAGCACCTTCTCTGCTCTGAAATCGCTCTTATTACTGGGCTAGAGGCAGTAGCGGTGCGCATCCTCCTTCACGAAGTGGTGACTGTATGTTCCGTGTACATTCCTCCTTCTTCTACCTTTTCGACAAATGATTATAATGGGCTTTTACAACAACTTCCTGAACCTTTTCTTTTACTTGGCGATTTTAACGCGCATAATGTTTTGTCGGGTAGTGACCACATCGATGCCCGTGGTTGATTGATCGAGTCGATTTTTAAAGGGATACTACAACGAAATTTCGGCGCTCATTTTTTGGACTATATGTGTTCAAAAGAGCAGTATCACATGGAACATCGAAAAGGAATTTTAAAACGAATTAAACGATTAGCAAAGAGCACCTGGTGGATGTCGCTAATGCCTCGTTTGTAATGCTCGTCTAGGAACCTTGACAGCTAGTGACGGAGGTCGTCTCGCCTCCGGCGACGACCTCCGTCACCTTGTTCCAAAGCACCTTCCGAGAACGACCTCCGTCATTCTCGGGAAGAGAGGAGCTCCCCTCTTCCCGAGAATCCCATTTGCGTGTCGCAGAAGTCGGTTGTGTCCCCCTACAAGATTATAGAAGATTACACCCGTCATTCAAAAATTCGTACAAAAACAGCCGCTTCGGTGGCTGGAACGACTAGGCCATCCCTCTCGACGTCGGCCTCGCCGTAGCTTTGCTCGTCTTGAGACGACCTACGTACCGATTGCGTTGGATGTCACGTGCTCTAGCTGGGCCTTCTTCGAGCGCTTGCCAGAGTGGGCCGTTTATAACGAAAAATACAGCCACCAGGATCAAAATACAAACGTGCGATTGTCATTTACGGATATTGTGGATCATATCCAACCTATTTTTAGACGACGGGAATATTTCAAATTTCGTTATTACGGGAGGACCCTCCTGAATGTTAACATTGCCAGGAACCTTTGAGTGTCTTGCATATCCTCCTCGAATGCCCTGCGTATGATGATAAACGCCGCCATCACTTCTCCCAGCTCTACAAAAGCATGTCCCTTTACACCTATGTGTGTTGCTTGAAATGAGCCACTACTCCCAGCCACCCAGGTTTTTAATTTTTTTACAAAGTATTGATCTCTTACATAAATTGTAGCATTATTTGTAATATGAGGTCCTAGTCTTATCGTATACATTTTTCAAATTACCAGCTACTAAAGCTCTTCATTGTTCAAAATCCTCTTCTGCAATAGTATCATTTCTTGGCGCATCATAGCCTTAGTTGCTTTTGCGCCACAAAACCTAATCTACTACTACTACTATTACTACATCAACTTTGTTATCATTAGAAGAAGTATACTCTAAGCTTTCTGAAAATACTAAATATGTTAAGGCACCTCATATAGGTCACACGGAAGAGCTGGAAAACTTTGACACATCACACTGGCAAATTTTCTAAATTATATATAAATAATCGCGTTAAATTATTTATCAGAGAATAAGCGTGTTCACAGGTATCTATTTAAAAAATAAGAGTAGTTGATTTACTGACAAAACAGTCCAGCAAAATCAGATTTCAACCTTGAATAGCTGCCATACACACAAAATATTACATTTTCTATTTATATTTACCTTATAAAACACTGCAATAGCTAGCTAGAGAAAAAATCAGCCAAATAAAGGTGTTTTTCTTTAGAAAAGCGACCTCTAATTCTACAAACTTTTTGAAATAGTCCTTTATTTACGAGAATACGCTGCGCTTTCTCTTTTACATACAACATTAAATTTGTTATCAATGGAAAGAGTATTGCCTCCCTTTCTGAAAATAATAAATATGTTACGTTATCTCAAACAGGTCACACGGAAGAGCTGGTCAAACTTGGACAAATATTGTCAGACACACTTTGACAATATTTAAAACAAAGAGTTTAGATAAATAATCATCAATAAAATTATTGACCATAAATAATCCCTATTCTGAGAGTGGCAGAAAAAGGAAAAAAAGTACAAAGGAGTACAGGCGAGAGAAAGGCCAGTTTGCTGCTTAAAATGTCCATAACTCGAGAACAAAGAATCGCCCGAACTTGCGGTTTGCAGTCCCTGCCACAGAAGGGTTTTCCCCAAAACAGATTTTTTTTCGTCAAAATTAACAAATTCGACCCGAAATCCGTGCCTGAGTTGAGATGAAATCACCAGATAAGGATGGCTAGTTGGGCTAGTTGGTTTTGCATCGTGGTGGAATACGCCAAAAAACACGGACGAAAACGAGCCCTATCCAGTTCTCCCTTCATTTTCGTCCGTGTTTTTTGGCGTATTACACCATGAAATTATTTGTTTCCTGGCGGTCCACCGGAATGCGATGGGGCCGCGAACGAGTTTTGTGTGTCAAAAAGGCCGAGAGAGGGGCAGGGACCCCGGAACCGGGGGGCAACGGGAGCTTGAGCACCCGCTGCCATTTTCCAGGGGCTGCTGTGCAATATGCTGAGGCCCCGTGCGTTTGGCCCAAGGCCTCCCTCTCCTCAGGGCCGAATTAAGGTACGGGCTGATGGGGCTGCAGCCCAGGGCTCCGGAACGCCCAGTGCCAATCCTCCAAATTGAAATTGAAAAAAAAAAATGCCAGTCGGTTTTAGTTTAGAATAGCTCAGACCTTAAAGGGGCCCTGCAATCATATTTAAGCGTCTACCTTTTTTGCTGTTTCCACGTCTCTTGGGGTTCGGGTGAGCCAGCGGGCACGGAGAGAGTAACTAAATATCAGTGCGTCATATTTTAACCGGACGACGTGGAAACCTCCTCCACCGACGAGGGCGACCCGCGGTACCGAAAGCGCGCAAAATGTGACGTTTTTGGTCCTGGGTTTACTACTGGTCAGAGCCGCTAAAAGCTTTTTTTTTAGTCGAGATACAAAATATAAGTGTCGCGAACCGTTTCAATTATGTATGAAAGTAGTTTTTGTTCAGTATTTTAGATCAGAAAAGAAACAAATGCAGTTTATAAAGTACGGAAACAAGAAATGACCCGTCGACATACCTGCCACCAAGCGGCGGAAAAGCGGCGCATATTAGAAAGGGCTAGTGGCAAAGTCCTTGGCTAGTGGATGATGCGCCGATGAACGGCGAGCGTAGAAAGGTCCCGAAGCGTAGAAAGGCCATTTGGCGGTATGGCAGCGCGAAGTGGCTCCCGTTCTGTGCTGAACTTTACCCCGTGTTTGCTGTCGTTTGTGGCCAATGAAGTGTTATGCCGAAATAGTCTTTAATCGCGCAGCAAATGCATTGCGAGCCGCCCTGGCCGCCCGCTTCATACAGCCTATCCAACACACGCTTTAGTGGCGCCCTCTCGAGCCGTCGACACGGAGTGCGGCAGCCGTGAGCGCTCGATGAGCTCACTATCCCTCCTCTAGTTCACGGCCATTCAAGCCAGGACCTACGACGTCATGAAGGAGGTTATTTTTTGCTTGTTTTTGTAATTCTAATTTGCCTATAACTTTTTAAAATAAAGCGAATTTTGCGAAAAGAAAAGTTTCATTAAGTTACTACGTTCAGTGCGCTTAGGTTCGGTGCAAATTAAAAACCAGTCAAAAAGTTGTTGCAGGGCCCCTTTAAAGTGGACCAAAACTCAGAGGAGCTTCTGGGCCCTGGCTTTCTGACGTCGTGTCATTTCCCCCCACCCCCACCCCCCTTCAATGGGGAAACAGGGATGCCACAAAGTTACATTCTCTAGACGAGCTGGTGTCTGCGAGCTTGTTGTAAAAAACTGTGCTAGAGCAACAAAATGTAAGCATTGCTCTCCCACCCTCCCTGTCGGAGGGAGCAAAGCTGTCGACGCTGGCGGTCCCTTTGAGGTCTCTTCTAATCGGAACCAGACGGAAGGACGGACACGGAGTTCCATATTGTACTGGGGGCCCCTCGATCGACGCGTTTTACGGAGAATGGTGTGGTGGAAGGCAAGCAAGTGCTGCCGAAGGCTACACGAGCAACATACATTCTACACATTATTTTTTGTATATATTTGGTCTTTTAGCGTAGTTCCATATGGAAAGTTTCCACTGAAACGACAAGTTTAAAACAAGCAAAAAGAAATATCGGTGAACTTCCCGAAGCCTTCCTTTCTAACTACTAACAGGCGTTTCAAGGAGCCGGCTCTTGAGATGTCCCCCAAAAGTTTTCGAGAGGCAGTGACTGCAAGCAACAGCTCTGGAGCCCGTGTCCGATTTGCCAGTGCGAGACACCTTTTCTGCCATCAAGTGATATAATCGCTGCAATTTCTTTTTCGAGCCTTTGAAGTGTGACTTTTCATTCTTAGCTTAGAGCAGGGGTGGCCAAGCTGCGGGTCTTTGCGTGCAAAAGAGCGGCTTGTGGCTCCCTAGAATACCTAACAGCCCCCCCCCCTCCTTTCCCACCTCCCTAACGGCCACATGAGCGCTTCCCCAAGAAGAGAAAAGGAACGAGTTTTAAATCGAGACAGGTTGCGGTTTGGTCCTGTGCTACCGCTACCATGCGTACGTACAGTTGAACTCCTTTTGACTTGGACAAACTCTTAAGTACTTCAAGTTTCATTTAATGGTCTAAAAAAAAAGTTTGTACCCCCCCCCTTTTTTTTCTGCTGTTTATCTTTTTTTAAGGCCCATGGGATTTAGTGGTTTTGCTTTGTGGCTTTAGGCCTGGCCAGCCTGGCCACCCTGACTTAGATAATACGTCTAATGGCTGCAAGTTCTAAATTACTGAACTTAGAACATTCAAGACCATTTACAAAACTAATTGAAAATTTTACTATTAAAGGAATACTTCAACGAAATTTGAAATATACCTGTCGTGTTCAAAAATAGGTTGTATATGATCCACAACATCCTTAAATGATAATCGTACGTTTGTATTTTGAGCCTGGTGGCCGTATTTTTAATTATATACGGCTCACTATGGCAAGCGCTCGGAGAGCAGCCACGGAGACCACGTGACATTCGACGCAACGGGACGTGGTTCGTCTCGGGACGAGCAGAGCTGCGGCGAGGTTGACGTCGAGAGGATGGCCATGTCGTTCCAGCCACCGAAGAGGCTGCTTTTGTACGAATTTTATGTTACGGGTTAATCTTCTATAATGTTGAGGGACAATAGCGACTTCGAGACATACAAAATTGATTATCGGGGAGAGGGGAGTTACCCTTCTCTCTCTTTTCTCGTGGTGGCCGGAGCGAGACAGTTGTCGTCGCCACCTGTCAAGGTTCCTAGACGGGCGTTACGAACGAGGCGTAAGCGACATCCACCAGGTGCTCTTTGCTAACCGTATAATTCGTTTTAAAATTACTTTTCGTGTGTTTTTAACAAGATATTGGTGCGTCCGATGGGATATCTGCTCTCCTGAACACAAATAGACTAAAAAATAGTGTCGAAATTTCGTTGTAGTATCCCTTTAAAACAGACAACATGTAGGAGAGGAGTTTGAAAAGACCTCCTTGATCTTCATGACAGTGTTCGTGGACATGGCGTACCAACTTGTATTTCAGTGGGGAGGCAAACCAACCCCCCCCCCCCCCCGGATCGCATATTTTTACTAGTGATGGGCCGAACTTTTCTCAAATGTACAAGACTCATGCAGTAACCAAAAATACCTGCGCCGCGGTACACAGCACCTTCAAGGTCATCTCAGATATTTTTGCTTCGCAGTATCATCACGGGCGCCCTCTAAGCACGTTCTGGGAAGTTCCAGCAGATTTTTTGTAAAAGAAAATTGGGTGAAAACGAAAGACGTTTGCAACACCCTGTAACGCTGAATTAGAGCGCCGCTCTTGAGGAGGAGGAGGGAAGGGTACAAAGGGGAGGGTGTACCCCTCCTCCTCACCTCCTCATCCTCCCTGCTCCTCCTCCTCCCTTCCCCCTCCTCCTTCACTTTCTCCTCCTCCCCTCATCCTTCAAGCTCTTCCCTTCTCTCACCCCTCCCCCCTCGCCGTCCTCCTCCTCCCTCCTCCTCCTACCCTCGCGCTGCGTCATGGGAAATGTCCCATAATCCACAGCGCGGAACCCTTGTGACGTCACACGTGACGTCACGAGGGTCCCGCGCGGTGATTTATTGGAGATTTCTCATAATGCACCGCGCGGTTACGCCGACGCCGCTCAAGCCTCCTCCCCTCGCGTTGCGTCATGGGAAATGTCCCATAATCCACAGTGCGGAACCCTTGTGACGTCACACGTGACGTCACGAGGGTCCCGCGCGGTGATTTATTGGAGATTTCTCGTAAAGCACCCGCGCGGTCACGCCGACGCCGCTCAAGCCCTCCTCTCCTCGCGTTGCGTCATGGGAAATGTCCCATAATCCACAGCGCGGAACCCTTGTGACGTCACGACGTGACGGGTCACCACGAGGGATTCCGCGCGATGCATCTACTGGAGATTATCGCCGCACGTTCACGCTCAACACGCCGAAGCGAGGCGGGCTGCGCCTATAAACATCAAACCCCTGCAGTTTGATACTTTAGAGCTAGACCTATGTTACGGATAAAAACACAGGACGACGGAATGGCAAAACAAACACGTTTTTCGTGTAAGGCTCGTCAAATTATGAGGCGCTGGAAAAAAGCAGCCTTCTGCTGTTAAGTCCTTATTTCGAACTCTTTTTGTTCGCTTTTCGCCCATTGAAAAGCATGCGGAAAGGGCCTCATGCACGCACCTGGTATCGCTGCGCCCCAGCGTTCTTCCGCAACGTAAAGTCCGTCTGCTTTCATCGCCGTCACCATGGCAACGAACGCCAAATGAATGGAACCACGCACGGTACCGCCGCGTGAAGCCAGCAACAGCTGACGCCATTTTACGAACGCCGTCTGCTACCAGCCGAACGCGGTGCGTCAGATCGGCCGCGCCGGTGCGCCGCTGGCAAAGACAACGGAGCTGAGGCACGCCGACGGCGATTGAGGAAGCGAGAGCAGAGCGGGACGACTGCAACGGGGGATTTATTTGGATCAAAGGCGCGAAATAACCAAGATAAATTTTTATGTGAATCATAACGCGCGATATCCTAGATGGGGACCACATAATACTGGGTCTTTCCTGTGAACTTTCTACGGCGACATGGGGGACGCATTCAGAAAGCAGCTCCGTTTGCAAAATATGGGGGCCCTAAAAAGGCCGTTTAGACCGCTACCTGAACCTAACTGACGTAATGAGCGCTTCACAAGCGGTTGGCGCATAAGTCGTTTTTATGCACGCAGGCGGGCGACGGGCTCAGCGCAGCGGATCACTCGAAGTCAGCGGAGTTGTCAGAATCCTCGTCCTCTGCACTGTAGGGAAGGTCCCTGTCTGCGTCGGGGCTGTAGAATTTGGCGGCCGCGGCGACGAACCACTGGAATCTATCAGAGTTTCCGCGCTCCTTCTCTCTCCTCGAAAACATGAACTTTGCAAGGTGACCCGTGAATTTTTTTTTATTTATTGAGATTATTTGCTCGCCTTGGA
Source organism: Ixodes ricinus (assembly GCA_037355805.1). NCBI lineage: Eukaryota > Metazoa > Arthropoda > Arachnida > Ixodida > Ixodidae > Ixodes > Ixodes ricinus. The sequence goes on along the minus strand of JAZHYW010007926.1, from coordinate 78,344 downwards.
GACATTATTGCAGAAAGAGGTTATAAAAAAAAAACATTTCTGATGAAAATACAAAGGGAAACACATTTTCACTAAAGCATGTTCCATTCTAATGCAGTTCGAATAAAAAAATATCTGCAACAAGAGTTCATGGTTGCAACTTTGTGTATATGGTCAACTTTTTCTGACGCGTAGAAATGACATTGAATGTAATTTTCTTTATTGATGCAAGTTTTATCATTATATGTACAATAAAAAAGTTTTATTTTAAATTTTTCAGTCTGAATGAGAGCAACTGCCAGTTTATCTGTTCTTTCATATCCGTGACGCTTGCTTTGAACGTATAATTATTGAAGCCAAATCTGGCGCAGCGACTTTATACTCGTTGTAATTTATCCGATAGACTTTCAGTTTGACGCTCCCGAACTATGCATGCATATTCCAGAACTGAACGAACAAAAGAAAATTTAAAGTTTCCTTCAGTTCTTTTGGGCAATGACGGAAATTACGAACTAAAAATCCTAACATGCTGTTTCGCTTATTCGTTATGAAATTAATATGACAATTCCACAGTAAGTCGCATGAAAAAATAATACCGAGATAACGAATTATATCTGTTTTATCAAGTTGTTGATTGGTAACGGTATAGCTTATAATTCTTCTGTCTTTCTTTTTCCCGAAAATCTAACCTATTTTATATTTCTTTACATTCAGTTCCACTCGCCAATTGCTGCACCAATTTGACACACGGTCCAAGTCTAGTTGAAGTTTAAAATAATCTTCGTCATCCTCAACTGTTTTGTATATGACGCAATCGTCAGCAAAAAGCTTAGAGCGTGAAGAAATATTTGAGCAGATGTCATTAATATATGTCAGAAAGAGAAGAGGTCCCAACACCGAACCCTGGAGAACACCAGATGTCACAGTCACACTATTGGATAAACAACCCTTCAAAATGTACACATTGTTTTCTATCACTGAAGTACTTACCAATCCAGGCTAAAACATCCAAATTGATATTCGAACACTCTTACTCAGTAACAGACAATGATCGACTTTGTCGAATGCCTTAGACATGTCAAGAAAAATACAATCTACTTCTTTTCCCGACTCGATTGCAAGTACGATATTACGATGAAATTCAGCGAACAATGTTGTACATTACGCACCGGACCGGAAACCATACTGGTCCTTTGTAAAGTAGTTATGCTTCTTTCAATGTGAAATTACGTTGCTATAAACGACATGCTCAAGAATTTTACATATGATCGATGTCAACGAAATAGGCCGATAATTACTAACAACATTTCTGCTACCGCTTTTGTAGTTGGGCACAACATTTGCAGTTTTCCAATCACCTGGAAGCTTGTGCTCAGATAAGCTTCTGATAAAAATGATCTGTAAATAGCACGACAGGATAGATGCGCAGCGTTTAAGGACGACAGCAGGAATGCCGTCAGGCCGGTTGCTTTCGACGTGTCTCAGATTAAGCAGCAGCTTTTCGATTCCCTTGCATTGAATTATAGGCGAAGACATTGGATCATATCCAAGATTTACCAAACGTGACGTGTGCCCAGCCTGAATCTTGACGTTGAATACGGATTTAAATTAGTCATTTAAACAGTTCGCTTTCGCAGTGTCGTCAGTGATATCAGCGCCTTCGAAAAGAAGTGCCGGTATGAAGTGTCAGCCTTCTTGCCGCTCTTCACAAATCGCCAATATTCTTTTTTATTGTTGGCAAAGTTGCTATTTAACTTATGAAAATACGTGATCTTACATTTTGCAACAAGTAAGTTGTACTGAGACGACAAGTTCTTTAGCCTACTTCTGTTCATCTGTGACTTCTTTTACAGTAGTCCCCGAACGCTTGTTCGGCGTTTTATTAGTTCTAAAAGGTCTGGAGTGGCCCATGCTTTGTTGAGTGCCTTTCCATCTTTAATGGTTTTGGTAGGTATGTGTTTGTTCATAAGAAAGGGCAGTTTTTCGATGAATATGTTCCATGATGTTTCAATGCCTGTAAGATCTGACCTGTGATTAAACACTGGTCAAGCCTGAGGGACGCAAGCCATCGGTGCAAGTCATCGCCACGTCATAAACTCTGGGATCGCCGCTAGTAGGCGTGCACCACCATCGAGGCCTATAAAACAAGAACGCGGAGCCCAACCCGTCGCAGTTCGGCAGCAGACACTCGTCCAACAAGTACTCAATTCATCTTGTCATCTGCTTTTGCAGGTGAGCTATTGCTGTTATCGTTTTTTTATTTTTATTTTTTCTTCTCTGCTGCCGAACACAGCGCCTTTTGTTTTCGCCTGTATACTGTGCACGCGTATTTGTGTTTTTGCATTATTCTGTGACTGTATAGATATAAACAAACACAAATGGCTAAAGAAATGGCAAAACTATGTGAAGAACTCAAGCGAGACATGAAACAAGAACATAGGGAACTAAGAGCCTCGATTGAAAGGGAGTTGCGAGGGGAGCTAAGGGAAGTCAAAACAAGTATGGATTTTATTAACAAAACGTTTGAAGAGATGAGGGATAAACTGGGTACAGTCATGAAGGAAAATACGGAGCTTAAGGCAGATAACATCGAGCTTCGCTTGGAATGTAAGCTGCTGCATCAGCAAACCAAAGAATGTGAAGCTCGACTTGTAAACTGCGAGCAATACAGCCGGAATCGAAATATTGAAATAAAAGGAATCCCGTCCCAGCAAAATGAAAACATACTTGAAATTGTGGAAAAGTTGGGAGCAGTGATTGGCATGCCCATACTTGAAACAGACATCGAAGCATGCCACCGCGTGCCTGTTCCGAACAGCGAGGCAAAGAACATTGTTGTTCAATTCATGCGTAAAGACAGACGAGACAATCTCCTTCATCATACTAAGAAACGGCGCATCACTTGCAGTGATATCGGCATTACGGCCGGTGGCTCTGTTTACGTAAACGAGCATCTGTGCCCGGCACTAAAAAAATTGCTGGGAATGACAGTGGCAAAAAAGAAGGAGTGTAACTGGAAGTTCGTTTGGGTTCGGAATGGTAGTATTTTTGCTCGTAAGGCCGAACAAACGCCGCTTGTGAGAGTAACGTGTGTCGATGACGTCCGTAAAATAACGGCGAGCTAGTTTTGCCCCTTTTTATCCCTTATGAGTGGTTAAGCTAATACAGATATGTCAGACGCCTTTATTTCACCTTCTAAATTAAACAAATTACTTCAAAATAAGTCCGCATTTCAATTAACACTTCTTCACCTTAATGTTAGGTCTGCAAAAAACAAACACGATGACCTTGCTGTTTTGTTTGATTGCATTGGACCAAACGTTGACGCCATTATGCTAACGGAGACATGGTACCGTTGTAGTGCTGACTACTTTCTGCTCGCGGGATATTCCCATTTCAACTTAAATAGAGAAAACAGACATGGTGGTGGTATTGCTATGTTGGTAAAAAACGAAGTAAGTTTCAAGTTTCAAGTTTCAAGTTTCTTTATTCCTCTTCCAACAAGAAGAGAGGGAGGAGGGAAAAAGCAGTACAAAACTGCTTGACAGTGCCCTCTCCTCCCCCAACAGCAACAGCAGAAGAGGCACTCAAAAACAAAACCGCTCTCAAGAGTACACAATCAGATTTCTGTCGAAACTAGTAATGATAATATGCGTTTGTTGGAACAGTTTTCAATTGTTATATTCCGCGATAAAAAATAGTTTAACATTTTGGGTAGCTGGTATCTCACCATCTGATTTCCGTAGTTTGTTCTCGAGCGCGGGACCGTCCAGGCGTCGGCATGGCGGGTGGCATACGAGGTGTTTTGTGAGTGGAGGGAAGAAAGAGAAAGAAGACTGTTTCCCGGGTGGTTTGTCGCTGTTTTATATGCTAGGGCAAGTTTATAGTCATAATAATTCGTGATTGGAACAATTCCTAATTTATTGAATAACGGTGCCGTGTGGCTGTCATGTGCTTCATTACACAAAATACGAATTACTTTTTTCTGAAGTATATGAATACGATGAATATTTGCAGAAGTTGTAGTTCCCCATACCAAGAAACAGTAATTAAAACAAGAATAGAATAAAGAGTTATAAAGAAGTCGTAGTACAGACTGGGGTAAGGTTCTTCTATACTTATAAATTATACCTGCCACTTTTGATAGTTTTTTCGCTATCATCTGAACTGTTTCATCCCATCGCATGTATTCATTAAACATAACACCAAGAACTTTGACATTCTGCACAATTTCGATACCACGTGAGTCTAAGGAGAGAAGCTGATTTTCGCTCATTTTTACCCCCTTTGCCCTGAAAACAACAGCTTTCGTTTTATTACTATTTATCACTAAAGAGTTGTGGACTGTCCACGTGTAAAGCTTATCTAGAAACGTATTACCTGTCTTCATAATGTCCGAAATATCGGACCCTGCAAAAAATATACTAGCATCATCTGCATAAATTATCATGCTTGCTTCATCGTCAATGTTAGCTATGTCGTTAATATAAAGGTTAAATAAAAGTGGCCCTAAAATACTACCTTGTGGAACACCTGCATTAAGTTTTCTAGACTCAGAACGTTGGCAATTTATTACAACGCTTTGAAAGCGAAACTGTAAGTAACTCTCGAGTATTTTCAGGGCTATTCCCCGAATACCAGAAAGTTCTAGTTTTTGAAGGAGAGTTTTATGGTTAATACGATCGAAAGCTTTTGAAAAATCGATAAAGATTCCCAATGTAAGCAGTTTATTTTCAATATTGTTTAGAATTATCTCTTTTTGATTAAGTAACGCTAACTCTGTCGAGTACCCTTTCCGAAACCCGTACTGCCGGGGACTAAGAATTGAGTGTTTTTCAAAAAAAGTGTAAAGTCTTTTATGCATGATTTTTTCCAATCCTTTTGAAAATATCGGTAAAATGGAGACTGGCCTGTAATTACTAAGATCATTCCTATCCCCTGCTTTATATATGACAGAAACCTTTGCTATCTGCATTTTACGCGGAAAAACACCAGTTTCGAGACATAAATTAAATATATGAGTTAAAATAAAAGCAATAGACTCTATAACATATTTAATGGGCTTTATTTGAATGTCCTGAGAATCAGAACTTTTGCTGTTTTTTAGACTCATAAAAATTGAAATAACTTCTTCCTCGCTAGTTGGAGAGAGAAATATGCTGTCAGAAAGATATTTTACATATTTTGAAGCTTCAACAGTGTAAACGCTGTTCACTAAGTCGACAAAAAAATCATTGAACGCGTCTGCAAGAGCTTTACCTTTTTTCATATCCCCCTCAATCGTAAGTTCGGTTGTTTCTCCAAACTGACGTCCTTCGTGTAATATCGAATTTAACTTTTTCCACAAAACATCCGTTCTCTTTTCATCCCGAAAAAGCAAAAAATAGTATGACCGTTTGGCCCGCCGTAGCTCACTTGTTATCTTATTTCTTTGCATCTTAAAACTTGACAATACAACTGGATCCCTTGTACGCATAAATTTTCTATAAAGTGCATCTTTTTTCTTCATCATTTTTAATATTTCTGCTGTGACCCATGGTTTTCTACACTTTTTATGAACTATATGTTTTTTGTACTTAAATACACGGTTATATATATCGCAAAACGTTTCAAGAAAACTCTCGTATGCCTCGTCTGCCGACACCTTAGACAGAACCACACTCCAGTCTGTTGTGTTAATTTGTTCTTGAAAAGATTCGAGACTTTTTGTACTAATATCACGGTAATGAAGGTTAGGCACACATATTTTCTTGTGTTTGATATTATCTAGAGTTATAAACATAAAAATAGGGAGATGATCACTTATTGTCGCCCCTATAACACCAGCATGCGCATGTTCCTTGGGTACATTTGTTAAGAAAATATCTAACAATGTTTCATTCGCACTACTATAACGAGTTGGTTGACAAATGGTACAGATATAACCATACGACTGATAAAGCGTGAGAAATTCTGATTGCTGTGTAGATGACAAAAGCATATTGATATTAAAATCACCCCCCATAACAAGCTTCAGGTTATTCTCACCGATAAAAAGAAAGAGTTCATCTAGATATTTTAGGAAACAAGACATGCTGCCACCAGGAGGGCGATACACGACACAAAAAACGTTATGCGCGTGCTGCAACGTCAAAACCTCATAATCCTGGGTAATTGCCGAAAATTCATCTATAATACTGCAGTGTAGGGTATTTTTTACGTACACAGAAACTCCCCCTCCTCTTTTGGAATTTCGACATAAATTATAGTTTTCATAGTTACTTAAAATTTCAACAGTATCATCTGTAGTATACCATGTTTCCGTTAACATGATAACATCAAAAGAAAAATCGAAACTCTGCAAAAATGCATCTAACTGATCAAATTTATTACGCAAGGACTGTGCATTCAAATGAAACAGGGAAAATACAACGCTGGTTTGGGATCTAAACACGTTCCCGACCTCACTCGGCAAGAAACTAATTTGGTTAGCCATTTCAGAAAGAAAGAAATCAAAATAATGACAAATCTTCAATATTTCTACTCCAGTTTCCGCAAGTCATCTTCGTTCCTGATTACGAGCACGCGCCCTCCATCTTGTTTCCTCAAGAGTACATTTCCATTCCTGTACCAGGCATACTTGTAAGCGTTTGCCCTTGCCCATTCTTTTGCAGTCCAAAGTAGCGATCGTTCATGCCCCGTCAAATTTTCCAAGAGGAAAACGTTCGTTTCCGCTTCTTTCAGGCTCAAGCGCTTACGGAACCATAGATCCCGTGTTATCTGGCTTGCGAAGCGCACGATAATTCCAGGGACCTTATCAGACTTCGAGGCAAGTCTGTGCGCTGACACCATATCACTAGCGGTCAACTCTGGTACGTTCATCATTCTTGCCACGCTGTTTACCTTTTCCAGTACGTTCTCTCTCTCAGTCATCGGTACATTGTGAAGTTCCAGGTTTTGTCGGCGTGACCGCCATTCAAGTTCATTCACCTGTTTCTTTAGTTCTTTGATTTCTGCCTGTGCATCGCTTTTTTCAACTATTTCAACTCTTTTCCTCAGTTCCTTTATCTCCTTATCGTGTTGCGTCATGTGGCTTAGCACTGCGTCATACTTGTCTGACAGCATCTGAATTGAATGTTCTATTCCATCCACTGTGTCTTTAAGATCTAAAAGGGTGTCTAGCTTTTTGTTCATTGCTGCGAGTGTCATCATGACCGCAGAGGGATCCAGATCGGAGTCACTTTTTTGTTTAGCGATCTGTCCACTTCGCTGCCTATTTAGCCTGCAGGTTTGACAGCGCCATTGTTTATGCCAGCTGTCACCTTTCGTTTTGAACGTTGACTCGGCTATTCCAGAGCAATCACCTAAGTGGTACGGAAACTCACATTCGGAACACACCATTTTTCTATCTTTGTCTGAGAAGGTAACTTTACATAACATACAAATGTCATCGGTACCGTTGGCCATTTCACTCGTGAAGTAGCAATTTAGAAAAAAACAAGATCACTGACACAACAGCAGCAGCAGCAGCAGCAGCAGCAGCGGTTAGAATCATTCTGTAAAATCACTGACTTTTATGAAGTTGTAACTGTGCGTTTCAAAAATACGTTGCTCTCTGTTGTATATAGGCCCCCTAACTCGCCTGTCATGCCATTTCTTAATTTTTTTGAGACCTTGTTTAACTTTGTCAATGATAAAAATTACAAGTTAGTTTTGGGTGGTGATTTTAATATCGATATAAGTTCTGACGGTAGCTCGAGAAATTCTTTTTCAAACCTCATTGAGTCATGTGGACTATCAAATGTTATAAAGCACCCTACAAGAATAACTAGCACGTCATCCTCTTTGCTTGATTTGTTCATAACCAACTATGAAGACTCGGTGGTGTCATCAGGGGTTCTTTCAACTGATATAAGTGATCATCTTCCCATTTATTTTTGCTTGCAAAATAAACGCTCCCGTGAAGACCGTAGCGACTGTGTTCCTGTGGCCAGAGTTCAGCTGATCTTCCCTGACCAGTTGCGCCGTTTTCGAGAAGAAATCGAATGTACATCTTGGCAACAAATTGTTTCTACAAATTCAGTGAATTCCGCATATAATTTATTTTTAGATATATTTAGTACAATATATACGAAACATTTTTTCTTTTGTCAACCTCAAAGCCTCTAAAAAATCGCGTAAACCCTGGATCACGAGTAGCGTACTATCAATGATACAAAAAAGAATTTTTTATATCAGCATTTTTTTAAAAAATAGAGAAAATAGTAGACTTGTGGCCTTTAAGTCTTATCGAAATAAACTAACGAGTCAACTAAGGACCGCTAAGCGTGACTATCACAACAGACTTTTTGATCCATTAGAAACATTGAAACCTGATATTATGTGGAAGAGAATCCGATCTTTAATAAACCATAAGCCACCCCAAAACGTACCTCATGAAGTAACCGTGAACGGCGCTCAAATAACAGACGTCACCATGGCAAACGCGTTTAATAATTTCTTTGTAAATGTTGGTACGCCAACGTGTGTGTCATCCTCCTGTATAAAAAAAGCCCTAGAATTCATGGAATTGTCGCAGACGAATACAATGTTTTTGTTCCCCACTGATGAGGCAGAAGTCTCCTCAACTATCATGAATCTTAAAAATAGTAAAAGTATTGACGCCGATAGCATGCAGATAAAACCTATAGAATATGTTCTTGATAAAATTGCACCGTATCTGACATATATATATATAACCTTGCTCTTGAAACCGGTGTTTTCCCACTTAAAATGCAGGTATCAAAAGTTAGTGTGCTACATAAAGGCGGTGATATGTCTGACATAAGCAACTATAGGCCCATTTCAATTCTTCCTGTCTTTTCCAAACCACTCGAGAAACTTCTACATCAAAGACTCCTAACACATCTTGATAAACATGCTTTACTATCTGAATCACAATTTGGATTTCGTAAGCATCGATCTACTGAAATAGCATTGCTGAATCAAAAAGAACTAATCTTAAAAGCATTCGACGCAAAAAAGATAACATTGGGCGTTTTCCTCGATTACTCAAAAGCATTTGATTCAATTAATCATGACATTTTACTTGCAAAATTACCATTTTATGGAATAAGAGGCATAGCGCATGATATTTGAAAATCCTACTTATTAAATAGAAATCAGTACGTGTCTTTTCCAAATTTTCATTCAGATAGGCTAGCCATAACATCGGGAGTTCCCCAGGGCAGCATTTTAGGCCCATTGTTATTCATTCTGTACATTAACGACATCGTAAACGTGGCTAAAAACATTGATGTAAAACTGGTAATTTACGCGGACGATACCAGCATGTTTTCTTCTCATGACAATATCCGCATTTCCATTTCCGCAATGCAAGAAGTGTTAAAACGAATTACTGCCTGGACACTGAACAACAAATTAAAGTTGAACTGTAGTAAGACCAAGGCCATTCTGTTTAAACCTAGAAATAAAAGGGTAAATGATCCACTTTGTCTTAAAATCAATGATGAACAAATTGAGTTTGTAAACTGTATTAAAATACTGGGTGTGTTGTTTTCACAAGACATGAGCTGGAATGCTCATATAGATTACGTCCAAGCAAAGCTATCTAAGAGCGTTGGCCTAATAACAAAGTTTAAAACAGTACTTCCTACTCATATTAAATTAACTATCTATAAATCTTTAGTTTGTTCCCATTTAAATTACTGCAACCTTATTTGGGGCACCACAACCAAAACAAACTTGACAAAGTTGCACCTTTTACAAAAAAGGGCTGTACGTGCAATATCTTCTGTACCCTCTCTCCATCCCACTGCATCATTATTTAAGGCCCTAAACGTAAAAACAATTCAGCAAATATATGCGTTCAAACTTTTAACAACGTATCGCAGGGCAGTTCAGCAAAACAACGTTCATTACATTCACTTAGCTAACCTAAAACATCGCATCATCTTGCGCGACCTTAGGCAAAATCAGCCCTGGGTAATCCGTCCATCCCGCACGAATTACCTCGATCAAACGCTTCATTTTAATCTGTCCACCATACTAAACACTCTCTACAAAAAGGGTATAAATTTAGAGGCACTTTCACATAAAGGTTTAGTAAATTTTATTTTTTCTCTGACTTTTTGAATACTGGCGTTGTTTTTATCCTGTGTGCTTTTTTATGTATTTGCTGATCGCTCTCGTGGTTTATTGTCGGGTATTGTGTTGTTATTTTTGCCTAAAGTGTCCATTACACCAAACATTTGTATAAGATGTGTCTACATTTATGTAATAGTTTTTTTAATTTTTATTTACCTTTGTGCTGCCCCAAACTGCACGGGGGCTGGGACCTTCGTCAAGCTGCTACCCAGCAGCTTTTTGTCCTAGTCCCCTGTTGTCATGTAAGGAGACGTGGCAACAAATAAAACTTGATAAAAAAAAAAACTTGATAAGAACGACTGCAGGTCCTGTGAGAGTGCAGTATAGTTTCCTTTGTTATATAAATACACTTTCCTTTTTTTATGGGTATGCCTTGGTGGCCTGGGAAGAAATATTTCAGCAGTAACGGCATCATGATAACTTATTCCAAAGATTACTGTTGTGTTTTCAATGCAATCCGGGAGGTTACACATTACCAAGTTAAGAATGTTGTTTTTTCTTGTAGGCTGGGTTCCATATTGTTTAAAACCGAATGTATTGACAAGACATTCAAACTCATTGCGTAAGGTCCTATTTGGCGCGCTAATATATCCATTGTTCATTATTGTTTCTGGAAGGTTAAAGTCACCGCCTACACTGTTAGCAACTCCCGTGTATTTAGTGAATATTTGGGGTGAAAAACACGCTATTTAAACAAATTACCATAAATTTACACGTTGAGCAATGGGTAATTCGTTCAAAAATCATGCGAGGTTGTAAAAAACGTGTTTTGGTTCGGTTATACACGCATAGCTGTGTAGCCGACCTCGAAAACACGCATCAGCCCCGGCGACGACCGCAGCATTGCAGGCTATCGAAGCATCGGAATGCTTAGGGACATACCTAGAAAGATCCGCGAAGACAAATGCCGCGGAAAGAAACATGTCTCGGAGACAAATGGGCACCAAATGCAATTACGGCATGTCGCGGGACGGGGCGAACAACGCGCTCTCGGTGCTTATAGAGCACTATATAGCTCCTACGGAGCAGAGTAGCGCAATCCTTTGATCCGCGTGTTTTTGCCGACAACATGGCCGACAGCAGCTCGGCGCGAGTCACGTGGTACTCAGGGTTCCAGGAGGGGGCCCGCCCTATGGAAGAATACATGGAGATCGACGCAACACGGCTAATTAAAAATAAACGGCGAGTTCGCACTTTTCAAAACTAGTCTGTCGTAAAGTTGGTAAAGCACTAAACACTTTATCAAAGTTTTAATAATATCGGACGCGTGTGCAAATTTTGAGAAGGCAATTTCCAAGGCAATGGCGTTCGAGCTAGCAGACGGATTTCTGCACGCAGCGGAGATGGGCTCTTGGGTTGGCCGGAGCGGGTCCCGTGGACGCTGTGACGTCGCCGCGTCGTCTGCTGCATGATGGCCGCTCATGCAATTTTTAAAACAAATGATGATCCTGTACTTGGTACACAACTCAGCGGAAATGATCTCTAAAGTGCTTCCTTCATCATGTCAAAAACTATTGTCGTTCCGTACATCTCCACAGCATTGAACAAACAACGATTGTCTCACGTTCCCCATGCATTTCTGACCGGACGGTTGGAACCCCCGGGCGTTCGCCGCTAGCCGCCGAGAGACGGCGTTCTAGCGGATTCGCTTACTCTGCTCCGTGCTTACCGTGCTCGCTGCCATTTGTTTCTGGTCGATGGCAATGCGGCTTCCCTTTTGTGCGCCGAGGTTTGTATTTGTTTTAGGGGGTCTTGATAATAGTTTCTTACACACCAAGCTAAAGTTATGGGTGTAATTACTCGTTCTAAACAGTTAAAATGGATATAAAAAGCGTGCCCTCGATCTGAACACGTGACATTGCAGTTGGTTTCGTTTTGGCTTCAACACTTCAACTGCAAGCGAAGGTGCCGCCGCTTCCCATGCAACCTCCTCAGAATTTACGGCGCTCCGTCAGGCTCCGTCAGCTCCGTGGTTGGCCAGTGTTGCTGCATCTGTAGGTCATCTTTAAGTTAGAGCTGACAGAAAAATCTGGCCACGGCGCAACGCCGACACGCCGATGTACGCTGGAAGCGAGAGCCGGTTTGCTTTCGTTGTTTTTGTTTGGTCGGAGAAACTCTCGCAGCAACGCACGTTTAACATGGCGCCGGTATTGTTTTGGTTTGACGGGAATGGGGAAGCTCCTCGATTTGCGAGCACATGTAGCGAGTACGTGACCGAAGAAGTGCCTCTGTGATGTTCCCGGGAGACGGAAAGTATCATTCGTTATCGTCGTGTGTGCTTGGAAAGCGAAGGGAGTCACAGGGTCCACGAGTGCGCAACCACAAGCCAAGGTTCACGACAGCGCTGCGTTGACTTCGGCGATCTCGTTCTGTTTGGTGCAACACGGCGATGTGAAAAAGAGCTGAAACGTTCGTGGTGTATGGTGCGGTGCTTGGGGGTAGAAACCCACACCAACACGGAGCGCAAATTGGTTGTTGTGGCTTGTGGGGTCGTCGTCAGCTGATCCGGTCCAGCTGGTCCGGGAGGACGCAGCGAGTGTTTTTAAAAGTAAATCTTCCTTAGTTCCGTTTCAAAATGTGGAAGTATCCCGACGGATAGCGTGAGTAAAAAGCTGCGGGTGTTTTCAACAAAATTACGTCGTTTTAATTGAACAATGGACTCCGGATTGTTGTCCTAAATCTGCCGTTTTTATGCTTCGTGTTGGACTGCGTTTGCACAGCGACGTGGTTGCACAGCGACGCACACCGTTCGAGTAGATGATTCGGTCCTGCAAACGACCGGTTATGCAGAATTTCAGGGAAACTTAAGTCACCACCGATATTTTCCTGTAAATCTCGTGTGAGTTTGTTGCGCACATCATGCGGTGTGAACAAATTAGGGCAAGATTTCCTACCTGCCCACAGATGCATGAACTGAGACCATTTTTTACGTAGTGAACATAGTGCTTTTTCTTTATTTTGGGAAGAGGCGTATTTTGGGAAGAGGCGTTGGTGCATTTATTATGGTACAATCACTTGAGAGTTGAGAAGTCTGAGAGAGCGAGCAAGCTTTCCCAACTTTGTCTCTTTTTCTCTCTGGCACTGACCTTAGTTTCTAAAGTTTCAGTTTCAGTAGGCATACCTACTAGCAGGTACAAACTGCTCTAAAGCAGGTAACAGGCAAGGGAAGTCAGGACGGTGCGCTTTTCGCAAGGTGACGGTAAATGCTTTTGCGAGGTATGCGGAATATGCAAGCGATTTTGTTACGCCCGTCGTTTGCGTCTCTCCAGCAAAACGAATAAGATGATCTACAAAGGCGCAATCACAAGCCAAGATTTACGATAACAGTGCGTTTGCTTCGGTGGTCCGTGTAGTTGTATTTTACACTGCTTTCTGCAACACCGTGTCATGACGAAGAGCTGGAACGGTCACGGTTTGTGCTAGCCTACCGGTTGACAGAAACCCGCATCGCCGGCATCGGCACCGAGTGCACTTGGGCTGTTGATGCTCGAGCCTTTCATCCGCGGCTTGTCGCCAGCTGATCCTGCTGCTCAACGGTGAGGAAGCGGCGAGAGTGACCTTCGAAGTAAATGTAAATCCTCGGTCATCCAGTTATCCGGAGTCAAATTGTGGAAGATGTCCAACGTACGTGTACTGAGGGCGGGAACTACGGATAACTCCCTTGCGTACTCCAAAATGACGGAAGCAATATGTTTCAACAGGCCGAGTACGTAACCGGGGATGTAGGCGAGACGGTGCGCACTGTTTAAACGCTTGCAGTATCCATGAGTGGTACCAGGAAAACGACGTCAACAAAGAAGGAGCTCGCGATTCAGCATAATGCAGTGTTACGGGCCCGTGAATCTTCAAAATTTGTGGTGGTGGCGGTGTAATAAAAAGACGCATCAGCGCCACACCAGTGATCACGAATAACACCGGTCACAAACTCCCGAGCCCCACCGCTCCACTCAACACCGACACGACATGGGACAACAAACTGCATCAAAACGCCCCAAAAGTTAAGGCGTCTGCTCCCGTACTGCAACCAGCGGAAGTGAAGTGTTGGGCGGATGTCCTTCACAAGAATATATAAAAAATGCTTTGCACAAGGATCATTTCCATTTATTATTAATTACATAATGATAAAATCCCAATAATTTGTGTTCTTTTTATCTGATTCAAGCTAGTCGGGCTGCTCATAACACTGGTCTAGCATGAAAATAAAAAAAATTTGAACTTCTTCACGACCGGTTTTAGATTTATTGTTAATACAACGTTATTTTTCGCAACGGACTAACATTATAGATTTGGCCTCCATACTTCTTAAATGCAAACAGTTCTTACATACGGCTGTCCATTGCGCCGTGTTTTGCGTCTTCTTCTATAAATCTGTAACGGTCAGCGACCAAAGGGCTCACCCGCACATGTCAAGCTTATATACGCCGCGAGGAGAAAGAACATTGAGTAGGAAGTGTCGGGTGCTGTGTGAGATGTGTTTGCGCATTGGATATATCAGTGTTGTGTTATACGTGTTACTCATGTTGTCCGTGATGTATGTGGGTTGGTGTCTGCTCGTGATCGTTCGCAGCGTCTTAGCAGACTTTTTTTATGGGCTGCTAGAAATCTCGCTAGGTGGCGTAAGTTACCACTCGATTACAAATAGTGAGTTATTTATCCGTGTAAGTTCGGCATTCGGTTTTTTTTTGTCTAGCGGCTCCGTCGTAGGTACCGACGCCGTCGACCGCCGACGATGCACGTACGTACCTTTGCACGTTGGGGAGACTGTTTACTGTGTATAAAAAGACATCGAACGAGAACAGACGCGTCCTGTGTGCTCTAAATTCGGCGGAAAGGAGCGCGGCTCGCTGGGCTCGTCTCTCGCCTGTTCTTGGCTGCTGGCCGCCATATTTCATAAGCAACACGCTGAACCATGTGTTGCGGAAGGCAGACACGGTGCATTGTGTTAAGTTTACACGGCACGTCATGTGTAGACGAATAACACACATGGCTGCCTGTAAAACGAACACGTTTCTACGTGTCCGCTATGGGACAACGGTTTACACGTCTGAGCGTGTTGTTTTTGCTAACAGTGTACAATTATGAACTCATTTGGCATATTGTTAATAATTTCTTGAAGGTCAGTCATTGTGTCGGGCCCTGATGTCGGGCCCTGATGCTGGTGAATGGCACAGCACTCACTTTCCAATTCAAGACAGTTGTGTTGAATCTTTGGTCTCGCATTTACGAAAAAAGAAAATGATTTTAGTTGGTGTTTTTTATAGACCCCTGTCTATAAAAAAATACCAACTAAAATTATTTTATTTTTTACGTAAATGCGAGACCAAAGAGATTCAACACAACTGTCTTGAATTGAAAGTGAGTGCTGTGCCACTCACCAGCAATCAACAAAAACACCCCTCCCCCGTGACGGTCATGGCGATATACTGTGTGTCCCCGGGGGAATATTTCACAATCTTTTACAAAATCATCGAGCCATGATTCAGTTCCCACAACGATTGAGGGTCAGTTGCTTGAATGAGGCCACATAATTCAGAGACTATTTTTAACGCTGCGACAGTTTAAAACCAAAATTCGGATTTGCCTTTCACGGTCTTTTACTTTCGTAGCTGCTGGCTTAGATGCTTTACTTTAACCTGCAGTACTCTCAGCAGAAGAACGTGCTTGGTCCAAGCTCTTATGTTTTGCCTCTTGCGAGGCTTGGTCGTAAATAAATGTACGGTCACCAATAAAAAGCTTATCATACTGCAGTTTAAAAGAGCCCTCCTGAGCTTTACCAAAGTCTAACAGTTTTCTACGAGCAAGCCGAGTTTCTGGAGATTAGTCTTCACTTACAGCAAATACAGAGCCTTTCAGGTTATATGCAGATGACATCACTGCGTAATTTTTGTTAAAAAGAACAAAATTTAACAATAACAGGACGGTTTTTTTCTTGTTTAAAAAAGCCCATGCGATGTGCTCGCTCAATTTCAGTCGGCTCAATACTTATATGGAGCAAATCAGCGCATAGTTTGATTATATCCTGCTCGGATTCCGCCCTCGTCTCTTTATCCTTATCTTTAAGGCCACGGTCCCACTGAATGTGGCAGTTTAGGTACTTTTTGGCAGGTCATTACTCATCTCCTTTTAAATACTGTTTTGTGGGATTGATGTCATTCGAAAGGCAATGCAATCCTTTTTCATTTGATATTATGTATGTATTGTTTTATACTGTTCATGCGCATTTGTAGCGTTGCGAATATGATGGCGCGGACCCTCACTTGCTCCGCTGGTTCATGTTTTATGAACGATTCATTAAAGATAACACGGTTCCAATAGAGCAATTTTGTTAAGATGATGTCGGAGCAGAATGTAACGGTATACTTTTTTGGTATTTACAATACTTTGTTTTTTTCAGCTCTCCAAATATTGCCCTAAAATTGACATTTTTCAGCACAAATATGTTTTTAATGACCAGCGCCAGGGCAATGAAATTAGCTACAGATGTAGTGCCTATAATTGGTAATATGCACAAAAAAATTTAATGTTGTGTAAATATTTTTTGTATAGATATTCTATATCAAACTTAGCACTTTTTTGTGCTTCGAGTCATGGTAATTCAAATGCCGCTGAGTAAATAATTAAACTATGGTAAAATCTTTGATAACATTTAGAACAACAATAGTTGCCCAAGAGGTGGACGGTGGCTTTTTTATATTCAAAGTCATAACGCTCCGGGAGCCCTTCAAACTTACCTGTTTTTGACGTACATCTTTTTTGGACATCAAACAGATTTATTGGCATCTAATAGCATTTATTGTATGGAATAGATATACATTGCGATGTATTAGATTTTCCCAATGATCTCGCTTTGGTTTCTTGATAGTTGTAGAGCTTAGATAATTTTAAAAACAATTAAAAACTGTTTGGGTGTTTTGTTGCGCTACCTGGCGGATGGCAGACAAAACTACTAATTTCTAAGTTCAAAAAATTTTCGAGGGCGGCGTTGGCGTCTGTATCATCATCAATCTCCGTGTCGTTTTACCTTCACATTTAAAAAATATATTTGAAGATTTACTATCGATAAATGAAGGTTTAAGTACTGCGTCAGGTTAATAAATGTAAGACAAATAATTACACAAGCGTAGCGTGATATAAAGTGTTCATTATTCGATATAATTGAAATCAATAAACGATAAAGACGAAGAGGGAAAGAATACACGCGAGTTCACTTCATGCCTAGAGTCACTAAATGAGCTGCGCTTAAAGTATCGGCACTCCTTTCCCCAAAATTGTTTTGGGCGCCGCCATTTTGGGTCTTGTGCAGAGCAAACGCAACTGCCGATCGTCATGATCCAAAAGTGCGACTTCCTCTGCATTAGATGCGGTGCTAGGAAACTGATGCAATATTGCTATGCTCTGTCGCGGGTTGTTTAAACATTCGTGGAGGACGGAAAAGCGTTTCCTGTGATTTTAGATAAAGCTTCAGATAACTGGCAACAATGATTTTAAGCCACAGTATGGCCAAGTGTCGTTACTCTGAAGCGTAGCTAATTTACTGGCACTAGCGGGAACAATGAGGAAGAGGCAGGTGTCAAAAGGTAGTGGCTTGTGGAATCCACGGGGCTCACGTCATGGCCCCTCCAGGTACTACTAGCTTCTTGAACAAGGGCATGAATAGTGTCATTAAATAAGCTACGCTTCAGAGTCACTTGGCCATATTGTGGCTTAAAATCATGGTTGCCAGTTATTTGAAGCTGTATCTGAAATCACAAGAAACGCGTTTCCGTCCTCCACTTTAAACAGTTTGCGACAAAGCAAAGCAATATTACATGAGCTTCCTAACACCGAATCTAATGCTGAGGAAGTCGCAATTTTGAATCATGACGATCGGCAGTTACGCCTGCTCTGCACAAGCACCAAAATGGCGGCGCCCACAACACTGTCGGGGAAGAGAGTCCCGATACTCTAAGCGCAGCTCATTTAATGGCCCTACTTCCCGCGAACCTCCTTTCCCTGACTGAAACTGAAACTAAATACGAATAATACACCATTATTATAGCTTATTTAGTTTTAACCACCTACACATAATGAGACGAGGAAGCGGCCGGGTAGGAGAAACGCGGGTTTTATGTGCGACTGTTCTAATGAAAATTAGTTCTAAATGTCTCAAAAGAGAGAACGCGCGAGCTTGCACTGATTAAAACAAAGACGGTCCAAAGAAAAGAGGCGGCACGCTGTGTTCTTTGTGATTGTGCGTCTAATTGCAAATTGTTGTGTGTATGTTTATACAGCCGGAAGTTAGTCTGCCTTAGTGGGCGTCTGGTGTCTCAGGTGTAGATGAGCAATTTAGCCAGTGCGGTACAACCGCAAACCTGGGGTCTTTAACGTGCACCACGCAGTAGTGATACACGACCGCACGCCGGTATGATGCTCTTCCAGTTCGAAACGGGCAGGGGCGGGATGGGTTCTGCAGCGCAAGCTTTCGCTCCACGTGCTCCGAGCTGGTGTGCGCTAAACATGCACTCGGCCACCGATCGCCCCCCCCCTTCCTTATATAAGTATTTGAGGATCGACGATGGACGTCGATCGTCTCAAGGTAATGTAACGTAATAACATTATATATATAATAAACATATTGAAGGATTGAACGACTCAATTTTTCAATTCTTGGATTGTAATATGGCGGTAGCCTATTGTACTTACTGTTGATGAAGAGCAATTTGAGGTGACGAGGTAATGATTAAATGATGAGGCTCTATAAGGACGACGATATTAGTGGGTGTCGAACCACAACGTACAGTGCCAGGACTTGTTTCAAGTATCGTGTACCCAAAGACCTTTCTTCACCCGCAACAGAATATGGTAGAATCAATGAGGATGCTGCTTTACAACTGTACGTGGAACAGGAAAACTGCAATGTGCAGAAGTGCGGCTTATTCGTTAATATGAAGGACGGATTTCTAGCAGCATTCCCTGATTGACTACTTGGAACAAATGGCCTCGTTGACGTAAAGTGTCCCCGTTCCAAAAGATTCTTGAAGCCTACTGAAACCGCAAAGGAGTATTAGGCGAAAAATAAGAAAAAGGAGCCTGGTGTGAAAGGTCCAAATCACCACTACAGCCTCTACTACCAAATACAAGGGCAGTTACACAATACACAAAGATAGTTTTGTGATTTCGTTATATTTACGCTCAAGGGCATTGATATCCAACGTATTCAGAGGGATGACACCTTCTTGTCAACCATAGAGCCTTTTCTACTCAAGTTTTACATGGAAGGCCCGACTTCCGCTGAAATTCCTCACGTAGACGAGTTGTCCGACCGAATAATCTGCCATTACTCCCGATCTGGGAATCTCTCGATCTTCATTCATGGCCATAGTATCATGAGATCGAGGGGTATGACTCTTCGTCCGCCGAACATTGCTTCGGCGGGTGTTTTTACCGTGTAAGATGAGACCGTCGCGTGCTGCTGGAACAAGAACCTGGCGATTCTTCACTGAACTGCTTCTTCCGTAAGCTTCAAGAGGGCTTTCTTCGTTTCGCACACCATCTGTTCTGCTTGCCCGTTAGTTGCAGGATGGTATGGTGCACTAATGTGATGCCTGATGCCGTTTTTTTTTTTGTGGGGGGGACTTGTTTATTTTATTTGAAGCAAGATTTGGCGCGTTATCAGAGAAAAGTATTTTCGGTAGGGCAGAAGTAGGAAAAAGAGAGCGTAGAACGTCAATGACGCGTTTGTACGGATCGTGGCAGGCGTCGTGTAAACTTCCAACTACTTAGAGTACGCATCGACCATGACTCCGCAGATGCGGATACGCATAGGCGTGCGCACGGGGGGGGGGGGAGGGGGCGGCCGCCCCCTCTAATCATCTAGGGGGGGGGCGCAAAGTTGGCCCGACTCGAGGCGCGACTGCGGCGGCGGTATGGTTTCTTTTTCGACGGCATAAAACACCGACGGGGGGGGGGGCGGGGCGGGGCGCTTTGGGGAAACCTCGCCCCCCTAATGAAAAATCCTGCGCACGCCTATGCGGATACGTTTCGCCACCCACAGACTGAATAGTGGATCGTTTTCAGTTACAGTTCATGATGGCGCTGGACTCGAGGAAGCCTTCGACTCTTTCCACAAAGTTAGCCCAGGTGCCAGCACTTTTGTCGAAAGCGGTAAGTGTTCGAAACGTCGACAACGTCGGTAGCCACGTGCTGTGCTTGACACTGGACGCTTACCATTCGCTGAAAAGAAACTTGCTTGTTCGACTGCCACGAGTCGTCCGATATCAGGTCATCACCGCTACTCCATCTCCCGACAAAACAGGTCGTCATTGTCCGCATGTCCATAGTTAGCATTCACGTGAACTTATAAATTCCCATACGCTCATAACTTGCCGTCGCTAAACGCCGTCCATTCATAGCGTCTTCATTGCAAATAAACTTCTTCCTATTTATTCTGTTGGTTTTCAGCATACTCCTCCTAAGCTGTACTTACAACATTATATGTGTCGGTACTTCCGAAAATATTGCAACGGCGTTTGTTTTCTGGGAAGTATAATCTAACAACCTTTACAAAATCTTCCGGATCCCGTGAAACACAATATTTCGTTATGTCACTTTTCGGTCTTCATTATAATGGTGAGGTAAGTACCGTAAATTGCGAAGCAGTTTACTTGACGTCCGCTTCCATTGGTGTCTTGGAAGATTGAGTCTACTGAGCGTGCATTCCTGGAGAAGAAGTTTTCATTGAAAGAATATTGACACGTCAATCAACAATTGATTCCTTCTTGGTAAGATTTATTGCGAAAGCAATTTATACAAAGCCTGACATTCTCGCATACATGCGTTTTCTGGGCCACGCTATTGAGCCAGCTGAGCACAGCTGGCAGCGGCGCGAGCAAGGCCACGAGGGGAACGTGATGGTGCTCGAGCCATCCCACCGTGAACCAATGTTTCGGCCACCTCACGGGTGCGTGTCGCCATCTATTGGTTGAACTAACGCCTTGTTCAAGATGGCTGCCGTGGGACCGCAGCCTTAATGCCACAGAAATGGAGATTAGACCTACGTGATCGTGTTTCCGAGTCAGCACACCTATGTTTCAAAGCAGATATTTCTTCAGTTATCTCTGACAACTGCCCATTGATTTGAAATGGTCCAGTCTCGCCACTGATTTCTGTTTTTTCTTCCAGGCCTAGGAGGCGTTGCTCAAGCGACGAGATCGCCGAGTCAGTTTGTTGTTGTTTTCCGTTTAACTCTTTGATGTCTCTGAGCACTTTTGCCTGGCCTGCCTCAAGTTTTTTCATGCCAGATGACAGATTCTTAACCATATCGTGTACACTTGTTAACAATTCTTGTTGTACTGTCATAGGACCTGGGTTGGTCTTTATGTCTCCGCTCAACAACATCAGTAAACGGCGAAATGATTGCATGCAAGCACTGGGGCACGGCCTAACAATCAGACACACATCGTTACTTTTAACAGCATAACACATTCGCTTACTAACTTGTACGAGAAGATGGAACGGGTAAGCGTGGTTCATCGTGGCTGTTCCGCCGTGCCCTCTGACAAACTGCAGCCACCCGGCGCCTTTTGTAGACTCTCGTGGTGACGTCACGGTTGCTTGCACGCGGTGGCCGATGGGGGCGTTGATCACAAGAAAGTTTTCCAGGAAAGTCGCATTGTCACCACCGCTGGCACGTGTCGGGTTGCCTTTAACGTTGAGCAGAGGGGTTTCTATGCGCTTGGTCCCTGGCAGCTGGCTGGCTCAGGTTTCCGCATTTCAGCCACAGACACTGTACGAGAAGAAGGAGCGGGTAAAGGGGTGTCCAAACAGAATACTACAAAACGCACGACTCCGACAAATCGTGAAAATTGAATCGGACGCTTCAATTTTGACGATTCTTTGCAGGGGTCGTGTCGCCCGACGATCTTTGTGGTCAAGCCAACATCACGACTTTTCTCCACGCCTCCTACACTTTTCTTTGACGTCGGTGTTTGTCAGATTTCACGTCACACACCACCTGCGTCTGGCTGACCTCGCCAACGACCTGGCGTACCTCACCTTCGTGTCGTTCTTTTTCCCGTTTTCGGGACCTGAAAAACGGCGGAGGCCTTGAGTGAATAACCGACATCCAACAGAGCGAGTGATTGGCTCTCCGGACCCATGTGATGAGCAGAGCAACGCCGCCAAGGAGGAAGCGAGGGGAGATTTGACGGAGGGAAGTTTCCCCCGGCAAAGAAAAATGGCCGGAAGCGGAGCGCCGCACGATTTGTCGGAGTCGTGCGTTTTGTAGTATCCTGTTTGGACAACCCTTAAGCGTGGTTCATCGTGGCTGTTCCGCCGTGGCCTCTCATGGTGGCTCTCGCGCCGTCCAGATGGAAGGAAGTTTTCGAAGTGGGCCCAGGTGCCCTCCACCGTTTTGGTGTCGCAC
Organism: Ixodes ricinus; assembly: GCA_037355805.1. Lineage (NCBI taxonomy): Eukaryota > Metazoa > Arthropoda > Arachnida > Ixodida > Ixodidae > Ixodes > Ixodes ricinus. The sequence continues at coordinate 55,837 of JAZHYW010007926.1, read as the reverse complement.
CAGTGTTCGGGTCGACAAAGAGCAGCTTGAGGTTGGCGCTGAAGTGCGTGAAGCGAGCGTCATCTGCAAGCTTGCGGTCGCCAGCCCACCGGTCAGCGATTATTCTTGTTCCAGGGCAGACCCACTCAGCTGTTAGCCCTTGCAGCGTTCTAGCGTCACGGGTCTCCACGGGAACAAGAAAACAGCATCCGCTGCCACGCTCCACACCGCCGAAAACACACTGGCCAGGCCTTAAATAGCCGCGATGATACTTTCGCCGCCCGAACATACTCTCATCTAGTTCTACAGTCACGGCTTCGCCGCCAATCATCTCTGAATGCGTAGAGACGGCGTTTACCACAACCTCCCGACGAAGGCTCGTCCAATCAGTTATTGTCTTACTTGCGACATCAGTCTCGCGCTGAATGACGGCGCACGGCAAGTTCTGGCACCAGAGGTAGATAATTTTCATGAGTTGGGGAAGCTTCAGTTGCGATCCTTCGAAAGAGGAATCGCTCCCTACCTTGACCTCGCCCGACACTGAACCTTGATGACTGGCTCAGTCCTCAGAGCCAATACTTAACTCAAGGTTATGGATCCGTTTTGCCGACTTCCTTACCTACATTGGTCCATCGACAAGAGGCTGTTCACCGTGGATACCTGCCGTGGATGTGAATACGGTCCGGCACGAAAATCACACTCCCTCCCTCGAATTTTCAGGGGCCGACGCGAGCGCACCGGACAGCGCAAGAGCCGCACTGCCCTACGGAGCCTAACAATGCTTGGATTTGGGGTAGTTGGTTTGTCATTCTGAGGTATACTGCGCTGCAAAGTTACACTTAACACATGAAGACGTAAACTATAAGATGATATTAAGGATAGTTAAAAACATGACGTACTTGTGAATACGCAGACTAACGACTGTTTATTTTTCGCTTCTTCTTATTCCTTCTTTATACCTCTGTTTTGAAGAATGAAGATTGCCTGATAAATCACGGAATTGAAAATGAATGTCTTTGCGGGCAATTTTAGGGAAGGTGCTTTAGGGGACAGGTATATGCTGGAGTTTAGATGACGTGTCTGTACCTGAGAAATCGTGGGAAGGACTAGGGCGATTAATGTCTTCTGTCATTTGTTGACAGTTGGTGTGGATGTTGTTTGTGTTTATGCTGTTGCCACCCTGGAGCTGATGTTTGCCCTGTTGTGCTGCGGGATCGTTTTAAGCAGTTCTATTTTTTCTTGTTTTAAAGCTATTGAGGGTTCACTGACGCACGTGCCACGTCTTCCGGAAGCCATGTGAAAAGCTTCTATTATTTCGCGCTTGGCACTGTCTTGTGATCTATCTAAGATGGTTCTGGTTCCAAGGAGAGCTTTGCAGCTGCATCTTGCACAGTGTGCTGCGAGGTTACCAGATGCCTGCAGCTGCCCGCAAGAGTATTTGTGCCCTCTGAGTCTCTCGTTCATAATCTCTCCGTTTATCCTATGTATGATTTTCCACACGTCAGAGGTATCTTGTATACAAATCATAGGCGTAGACTACGGGGGGGGGGGGGGGCATCGGAGCTCGTGTTCTCCCTGGTGAGATCCAGGGGGGGGGCAGAGCCCTCCCCCGGACCCGGTACATGATCCTTACCGAGACGCTCTTTACGCGCCATGTAACGAGCTTCTAGTAGTGGCATGTAAACAAAATAACGCCCACGTTGCCTTTATTGACAAAATACATGGGAAATGGAATCACAGTGTGCTTTCATTAGCTTCAATCTCCAGTTCTGACAAAAAAGTAACGCGCACCCCTCCCCCCCCCCTTGCGGAGAACTTCTCAGCCTGCCTCCTCCGGGAATATGGAAAGTCTACGCCGCTGATACAACTTCTTCAGTGCAGTCAACGAACTTACGCTTGTGTTTCACCTTACACGATGCTTGACCTCTTGTGTTGTTTTGCGGTTCATTCACCGTCTTGCATAAACCTTTTAGTTTAATAGGGGCGGATAATGCCACTCTCACCTCATGTTTTTCTGCTATCTTCTTCATCCTATGGGAAAAATTGCGTATGTGCGGAAGCACAACCACTGGTTTTTTGTCAATAGTCTTCTCCTTGGTTTTACATTTGCCTGTGAGTGTGTTTATGCGTCTTTCTGCTAGAGCCACCATTAGCGGTTCTGGATAACCGCTTACTTGTAGTCAGCTTATCTGCGTTTGTAGGCCATCCGACACTCTGTGGAAACACGATTTTCTTATGGCTTGCCAGACACGTCCTGAGGCGACGCTCCTCTTTACTAACCTTGAGTGTCCTGAGTCGTACGGCAGTATTCCCTTGTCACCTCTCGTCTTATACATCCAGCACGTGTGTCTTATCCCGAATGTCATGTTGATATAAAAAACTGTAGCCTGCCTCTATTGAAAGGAACATAGCCCATCACCGCATTTTCAGGGGACGTGAAAGACATGTATTGCAAAAGCCCACAAGAAGGAGCACTAGAGGACGTGGAAGAATGCATCGACGCATACGGCACAGTCAAATTTCAAAATCAGAGTGGGATTAGCATAAAGGATTTTATAGTTCTCATACGAACCTAATTATGCTCCCTACACGTCATGCTACAGAAGGGAAAGTATACTCACAGAAAGATGGCATAAGCATAGGCTCATGCACAGCACCAGCATTATGCGACATATACATCGCACGAGGCAATAGGACATTTCATCAGTCTTTCCAGGATAATGAAGTAGTGAGGTGTTTCAGGTACGTAGATGATTTTTTTGGTATGCTTTCCGATGAACAAAAATGAAAAAGGAGATGTGCACAACAATCACGAAGAAGTTCAAGGAAGTACAGAGAGGTCTAGAATTCACATTAGAATTACCGGATAGAGGCAGCTTACAGTTTTTAGATGTCAACATGACATTCGGGGTAGGACGAGAGGGGACAAGAGAATACTGCCGTACGACTCAGGAGACTCAAAGTTAGTAAAGAGGAGCGTCGCCTCAGGATGTGTCTGGCAAGCCATAAGACAATCGTGTTTCCACAGAGTGTCGGATGGCCTACAAACACAGATAAGCCGACTACAAGCAAGCGGTTATCCAGAACCGCTAATGGTGGCTCTAGCAGAAAAATGCATAAACACGCTCACAGGCAAAGGTAAAACCAAGGAAAGGACTACTGACAAAAACCAGTGGTTGTGCTGCCATACATCCACAATTTTTCCCATAGGATGAAGAAGATAGCGGAAAAACATGAGGTGAGAGTGGCCTTATCCGCCCCTTTTACACTAAAAGGTTTATGCAAGAAGGCGAGTTTTATTTATTTATTTATGTTTACATACTGCATCCCCGTCGGGGCTATTGCAGGAGTGTGTGTGTGTGTGGGGGGGGGGAATCCCAATTCACAAAGTTTAATATTGAATAAGACAGAAAAAAGAAAACCATAAAACATCGTAAAATAGGATCAACCACTGTCAACCGCACACAGAAACTCGTCTGGAGGTAATGAACGGATGTGGCCAGGTAGCAGATTTCAATGTTCAATTCATCTAGTGAAAAAACTGTATTTAAACATGTCAGTGCGTGCATAAAATGGTGAAATGTTTAGGTCATGGTGGCTCCTTGTTGATGATTCCAGGTGAAACCTTATGTATGCATCTAATGAGGTGAGACGTGGCGAGTAAATCATACCGTAAAGGACTTTAAGGCTCTCAGTGTGACGTCTATTGGAAAGAGGACTTAAGCCTAGAGCAGAAAGGTTAGAGGATGGGCAAAAATCTCTGTCGTAGCGACGGAAAATAAAACGCACTGCTTTCTTTTGGACTGATTCGATTTCGTTAATATCACATTGTTTCCAATGATTTCATATAGTTGAACCGCACTCAATGATAGGACGTATTAGTGTTTTATATGTTAGAAGTTTGGTTTCTTGCGGGGCAACACGAAGAATACGTTGAAGATAGCCGAGTTTTTAAGTGCTTTGTCACAGGTGGAATCGATGTTTTTTGACCAAGACATGTCTTGCGAGAAAAGAATACCAAGATACTTGCACTGAGAAACTCTTTCTAGTGTGTAGCCATTGAATGCCAATATGTAAACATGTAAGAGAGCGTACGCCTAGAAAAGGACATTAAGACGGTTTTGCGAAAGTTTATGGTCATTTGCCATAGTGTTACACCAGGCGCAGAAGCTTGCAAATGAACTGTTAAAGAAATTATGGTCTTCAGGGGAATTAATCGTGTGGTACAGGACACAGTAGTGCAGCGTAAAGACGTATTTTAGTGGCGATGTTACGTGGTAAATCGTTGATGTAGAGCAAGAAAAGAAGCGGACCGAGAACAGAGCCTTGTGGGACACCTGATGACACATCGACAATAGAAAAATTGGAGGAGTTAAAACATATGCATAGATACTGTGAGCGATTCGAAAGAAAACTTTATATCCAGTGAACGAGGAAAGGGTTGTTTAGTATCACATTAAGTTTGTACAAAAGTTTAGAGTGAGGAACGGTATCGAAGGCTTTAGATAGGTCTATGAATATCGCATCCACTTGGTTGCCGATGTCGAGAGACTGAGTGATGTCGTGAGTAAATTCAGTAAGTTGTGAAATTGTGCTGTAACCACGTCGAAACCCGTGTTGAGGATCAGATAAAATGTTGTTAGTTTCAAGGAACACCATGATGTGTTTGTAGATTATGTGTACTAATAATTTGCATAAATGAGATGTTAAAGAAATTGGCCTGTAATTAGTTAACGAATGTTTGTCGCCGGATTTATACAATGGAAGGACTTTTGCAAGTTTCCAAGACGAGGGAACTGCTGCGGTTGATAGGGATTTCTGAAAAATAATAGCAAGGTACCGACTAGTCCAAAGAGAATACCGAACTAGAAATGAATTATGAATGTTGTCAGGGTCAGGGCTTTTTTAGTATCTAAATTCAACACCATGTTTAGCACGCCCTCATCACACACAGTTACATCACTAAGTGTAAACTGTGAATCAATATTGAAAGGAGGAATTTCGAAATTGTCTATTGTAAATACCGATTGGAAGTATGTATTAAACGCAGTGGCGATTGTTAGTTGATCGCTACTGGCTACGTCATGAATTGTAAAAGAGTCTGAAGTAGAACTACCGGGTAAAATTGATTGCCAAAATTTGCGTGGGTTGCTTTTCATTAAATTTTGCAATGTAACTCGAAAATAGAAATCCTTCGCTGAGTTAGTTTTAAGCCGAAGTTCCTCCTTCGAATCGTTAAACTGGGTAATCTTCTCTGGATCACCGGAACGTCTTACACGCAGGAGTCTATTGACACGACGTGATAAATGCAATATTTCTCGTGATAACCAAGGAACATAAATAATTTTTTTCTAGTTTTGGTAGGCACGAAACGCTGGATACAGAGTTCAACAATCTGTTCAAAAATACTAACCAGAGAATTCACATCACTGGAGAAACTTACCTGCTCGAAGGTATCAAAGGAATCACTTAGCATGTCAATAATTGACACATCGTCTGCACGGTTAAAGTCGTGAAAGATGGAATAAACAATACGCGTTTTTGGAACAGAACAAGCGATTGAAACCAAAACAGCCTTGTGATCCGATATGCCATCAACGATCTCACAATTAAAACCGTTTTCAAGAAGACGTGGACTAATGCAAACTAAGTCTAAGACTGACGTCTGTCTAGTACACTGCTGGACCACTTGTTTTAGACCACATGACAACGAAAAGTTTAGCAACTCTCTTCATATTGAAGCATCGTGACCGGTAATTGATAAAGAAAACACTGGAGCTCAGGCAGATTGAAATCGCCCATACAGATTAGGTTTGAGGAATACAAATTGTGCATGTGCATAAAGTCACATAGGACGTGTGTCTGATCGATAGGGGAACCAGGCGGACGGTAAACGACGCCAACTACTATGGACATACTGTCAAAGTAAAGCTTGCACCATACTGATTCAATTTCGGAAGGTCCTTGAATCACAGAAAACTTTATGTCCGACCGTAAGAAAATAGCAACACCACCGCCTCTACCGCGATTTCTATCGCCTCTAATCACACAATAACCCGGTGGTGTTACTTCAGTATCGTATATGCCGTCATGTAGCCATGTTTCCGTGACGCCAGCAACGTGAACGGAGTTGGAGGAAAGTAATGTAAGAAAGTTGGGAAATTTGTTTATTAAGCTTCTAACAATCTAACAATTCATAACACGAAGGTCTTGGCAACCACGCCGGAGTCAACAAGGACCGGTAGAAGAGGCTGCAGCGGTAGCCTCAGGAGTGCATTGAGTACACTTCACTAATGCGTTGGTGGCGTCATCCCAATTATATCTAACGTTATCTATAAATACGTGGTCAAAACGAAAGCGGACACTAGAGCCATTGTTCCGAAAAGAAGCGGACGCGTCCCACATTTTTTTCCGAATGGAACGCACGTGAGGGGAGAAATCTTCCGATATACGAAACTCCGAGCCTTTAAGCATAACACAGTTCTTCAGGACACGAAGTCTTTCACGGAAATCTAACAATTTCATAATGACGGTGCGTGAACGACCGTCCTGACTTCTACCAAGTCTATACGACACCTTTCAATTTGCGGGCAATCCATTGCCAGTTTCTCCGAGAAAAACTTTGAGACATTGGACATCAGCACTTCATTACTTTCGCTAAATTGCTCTGGGAGTCCATGCAAGATAAGATTGTTTCTGCGGGAGCGGTTTTCTAAGTCGTCATTTTTTGAAACGAGCCTATCTACCACATCAGTGAGTGATTTAAACTCAGTGAGAAAATTAACACCTGGTGCACCAGAGTCACCAGACGTACTAGGCAAAGACTCAAGAGCAGCCGCACGTGACTTGAGAGCATCAAATCGGGAGTTCACTGATAGGTGAAATAGCTTGATCTCGGCAATATCTTGAGCCAGTTTCCTCTGACCCGCGAGCAATTGAGCAAACGTGTTTGCTCGATTGCTCAATAAACCGGACAACAACACAAGAGGCCAAGCATCGTGTAAGGTGAAACACAAGCATAATTTCGTTGACTGCGCAGAAGGAGTTGTATACAAGATACCTCTGACGTGTGGAAAATCATACATAAGACAAACGGGGAGATTATAAACGAGAGACTAAGAGGGCACAAATACGCTTGCGGGCAGCTGCAGGCATCTGGTAACCTCGCAGCACACTGTGCAAGATGCAGCTGCAAAGCTCTCCTTGGAACCACAACCATCTGAGATAGATCACAAGACAGTGCCAAGCGCAAAATAATGGAAGCTTTTCACATGGCTTCCGGAAGGCATGGCACGTGCGTCAGTGAACCCTCAATAGCCTTTAAAACACAAGAAAGAAATAGAACTGCTTAAAAAGATCCCGCAGCACAACAGGGCAAACATCAGCTCCAGGGTGGCAACAGCATAAACACAAACACCGTCAACACCAACTGTCTACAAATGACAGAAAAGACATTAATCGTCCCAGTCCTTCGCACAATTTCTTAGGTACATACGCGTCATCTAAACTCCTCCCCTAAAACACCTTCTCTACAAATTGCCCGCAAAAACATTACTTTTCAAGTCCGTGAAAAAAAACAAAAACAAATTAGTCGTTAGTTGTTTATACAGCAGGAGTTTAGTCTGCCAGAACATGGCGACATTGTTACCCACTGTAGATGAGCAATTTAGCCAGTGCGGTACAACCGCCAGCCTGGGGTCTTTAACGTGCACCACGCAGTAGTGTTACACGACCGCACGCCGGTACGATGCTCATCCAGATCGAAACGGGCAGGGGTGGGGATTGAACTCAAGTCCGTGAACTATCAGGCAGTCTTCATGCTTCAAAACAAAAGTATAAAGAAGGAAGAAGAAGAAACGAAAAATAAACAGTTGTTAGTCTGCGCGTTCACAAGTACGTCATGTTCTTAACTATATTTAATATTATCTCATAGTTTACGTTTTTATGTATTAAGTGTAACTTCGCAGCGCAGTAGACCTCAGAATCTACGGAGCCACCATCCCTATCTCGGGGCGAACCCCTTCTAGGGACTCGAGTTCCTCCCAGAGAAAAGACAACTCTTCCCTTCCTGGGGCTCGCATTGGCGTCTCCGAGCCGGTTTGCGTTACCGCACTGGGCCCCGAAGGACCAATCTCCGTGTCCGGGTTCGGGATAATTAACCCGACTCCCTTTCGGTCACCACGAAACACGGTGGAGTAGTCGTCACTATAAAAATCTAAAGAAACCTAAAGGAAATCTAAAGGAACCGTAAATACACACAAAATCTAAAGGAACCGTAAATACATACAATCAAGGTAGTTCTGCCCGTGCCTCGTGGTTCTCCCTTTCCATCTCCTAGTTTGCTTCCCCTTTATCACTCTTTCCATCTCCCAGCTTTCCTTTTCGTCCCCCATATCACCCTTTCCATCTCCCAGTTAGCCTTCCCCCTTATCACCCTATCTTGGTCGGGGTCTCGTTCAGGGTGCAATGTCTCTGCCCAAAATAAACGTCGTTGATAAATGAAAGAAAGTGGTTGTCCTGGGCTTGTCCTCTGTGTTTTATTCTTTCAATTTTATGTATTCATGTTCAACCCGCTCGCCTTTACCAGTCGAACTAAATAAATAGCCGTACGGTTGTAGGCGGCATCATGAGACCTTGCCGATTGCGGTAGTTCCAAGATGGCGGAAGAGACGGGGATATACTTCGTTTCAGCTTGGGTCCAGACGCAGCCGATGCTACAAGCGCGAGCGCCGCGCTTTGAGCGTCCCTGCCTAGCACGCGCGCTCGTGCAGTGCAAGCACTGTTCAAGGCCACATGCTCGCGCTCGTAGCATTGGATGCGTCTGGACGCAAGCTGAAACGAAGTGTAGATTCTCCAGGATATCCCGTGCGCCTGCTCGCTGACGCTGTTCAGCGCGCTAAAATTACTTATTTGTCTACAAATGCGAAGCGGTTAGGGAGGAATCATATTAGAGGTGACGGAGATGCTAATGCACATTAGGAAAACGACCATGTTGTTATTTAAAAGTTGCAGAAATCTCAAATTGCGAAGCTTGGTGGTGAGCGAGCTCGTTTTGGGCACCGGCCACGTTACTGTTTGTGGCAGAATATTTTTGAGGGTGATGAAGAAATGTTTGCGCTTTGCCTGGCCATTAGTTCTCTAAAAAGAGAGCCGCGAACGGTGACCGTCAAGCTTCGGAAGAGCAGCGTTCACAGTATTGCTGTCTTCGTGTCACAGGCTCGCAACTCACTGCTCACCGTCTCGGTTTTAGTGTATTGCAACACGTAATCAAACTGCTCTATGGTTATTGATAGAAAGCTTGTTACCGCAGGCTACCGTGCGGTGTAGCATTACAACCGCAAGCTCGCGCTGCGCCTTTGAAGCACAATTTTCAGTGCGCGCCAGGAGCGTTGCCGTGCTCATCACTCTAAAAAAATTAAAAAAAAGTTGTAGTCCTTACACTTCTTGTTACATATACGACACTCCAAAACTTCAGTTCGCCGTGCAGTCCTCTGACGTCAAACTGACGGCCCCAACTTTTACTAGAGGCTTGATGACGGCGCAATATAAGATATTAAACAGCTAAAGTTCGCAACAGAGTACCGAAGAAAAAAAAAAAAACAACCGGCGAGGTTTTGCAATAAAGCTTAGAAAACCCCGATTACTTCTTTTTTTTTACAGTCATTTACATTTACTTGGGCTATTTTAATAGTTGCACAACTCGGCTATCAAGCCGCTCGTGAAAGTTTGTAGCGCCGGTTGAACGTCAGTGCGCTGTACGTTCAACTGAATTTTAGGGGTGTCGTACGCTATGCAAAAACTGCCTATTAACATAATCGGCGCGTTTAGGGGTTTTATTTATTGCTCTACCAAAAATAAATATCTTAATATACTGTACTTTTTTTTTTCTTTTTTTTTTTTTTGTACCGTGTTATTTGCATCATTGCGGTCCCTCAGGCCAAAAACTGCGCGTTCTAAACTAGTCACGAACGGCTGGCTAACGGAGATGCGCTTAAAATGCTTCGAGCATTTCTTTATTTGCTTTGTAATTACCTGAAAGCAAGTACGGGTATTCTGTCTTTTTAAAGTGCTTGGAATAAATGGTCACGTTCCTTGTAACGGCCTTAAAACGCGAACCCATTCCCGATTTGTATTGCTCGACATACCGTTGCGCGACGAGTTTTCTCTTACTTATGGCAAAGAATAGATTTGCCGTAGACCGTACTATAGAGTTCGTCATTATGAGCGGGAGCGTTTGCCGTCACGTTGAGCACGGATTGAGCTGGCGGCCATGCACAAGACCAGAAATTCGCAGCGCGTGCGATATACGAAACGTCCCTAATGAAATTAGACATCCCGGTCCTTCGTACAACGCTGTTGCAAGGCGGAGCACAAGGATTCCTTCTTTAACGCGCTCACATTTTTCGTTAAAACGGCTTCACGCATCAAGGCCGACAGTCCCTGCCACCGTTTCCGCGTCGCCGCCGCCGCTGCTGTAGGGTGGCAGCGCTGCTGTCCCTGCTCCTCTGGTTCTCCGTTCGTCCGCGGGAGGGCGAGCGGCGCGCTGGAGTTGCGAATAGGCAAATCCGGCAATGCAGTTTGGCACTACACGTTGCGCCATCTAGCGGCTGCGAAATAAAGAAACTGGGTAGGCCAGGCCGGGATGGGTCGCGGGGACTGCGGGCGGGCGCATTTAGAAACCACGTGTGAACGTGGTGTTTCGAATCGGCGTGTGCCTTTTTCCAACCGTTTTTCGTAAAAGTAAGTCCCAACTTCACGTCTCTATGACCTCACCGGGTTCCTGCGACATCTCGCCTACTCCTAGAGTTCCCCCCAAAAATAAACGTCGCTACTGCTGCGTGAAAGAACTGCCACAGTCGCGAAGGTGACTCAAGCGTCAAACTTTACCGCTTCCCTTCGAGATCTTGGGAAGCGACACGGCGACAGAAGTGGATTACTGCAGTGCGACGCATCAAGTAAGTGAATTTTACATTAATTGTTGAAGTGAACGAAAATAGATGTGGAGGTTTCGAAAGTGGTCTGACGAACTCGTTTTGCAGACTAGTCGGCAAAATAACATATTTATAGAAGTTGTTTTACGAGTCACTTGGACAGCCACATAGAGAAATACGGTAGGAACAATCGGGCCGATTGTTGCTTCGCTGTGACGTCGAGAATCAGGCGATCAGGTCTTCAAGCGAGAGGTCCGTCGGCCCGTTCCGGCATTCGTAGTTGTACGCGTGCATAGCCGTTCGGCACGCGCGGTCGCAACCAAAACCTTCCAAACCTGCAAAATTTCAAACAGTGGATTTTCGTAGCACAAAGTTTTGTTTGTTTCGCCAACCAAATTTAATGCTGAGTTTGGTAACAAATGTGACGGCGTGCAGAAAACAGGATGCAAACGTTTTTCTTTGGAAAAAGCTCATGCGAAGCGTAAATATCCTCACACGTACACTTCGTTGCCTGTCGCCTTTTTACAGAGGCTTGTGTACTGTTCTCTAGCATGCAAAGTTTGGTTCTAATTGCCCACATTTTATTCTAGTGTGTGGGGCGTCGGGAGAAGAAGAGGACGGCCGAGCGAGGCGCGAGCGGGGGCCAGCCGGCGAAGAAAGAGGAAGAGCGTGCTGCACGAGGCTGGGGCCGGGCAGGAACGATAGATCCGTTCTGGCTGGTTGGCCCATGGCGAACCCCGGAGAATTCCACCAGCGAGGTTCGGATCAGGACCGGCGGAAGCGGCGAGCCCTGACCATACCGGCCTAGTCCATGACGATCCCGGAGTGGTTCCGCAGCGAGACTCTGGCTGTGATAGCCCGGAACAGCTAGCCTACGCAGCACTGGCGTGGGAAGGACGATCCGCAGGCCTGGACACGGGCTCCGACTGTGAGCTCTGAACGACGGGCGACAACTAGGGTCGGCGGGTCCGTCGGACTGCCGGCTCTCGAAGACGGGCAACCGGGATGTACAATAAACCCATTCGCTGCCTTCTCGTTGTGTTGTGTCACTTCCTGGGAGACGAGCGAAGCACAGACCGATCGGGCGGCCACAAGTAGTGAAGACAACTCAAACTGGTGTCCAAATGACGACTCTAGAATATTCTCTAAACACTTGGACCTATCAAGGCTCCCGATGGTCTTAAAAAACCGCATAAAAGAACCAGGGACATGGGACGCAGGTGCACACGGGGACTGCTGAAATCGGGGTCGCCGCCGCTCGCAACGGCCCGACGGGCAGACTGGCCGCCCCATTAACAGAGACGCCTCCGCTTGTGGCGCTGAATGCAGTACTCTCGTGGCGCCGCCTGGCCATTGCCGGCTGCCAATTCTGAACTTTCTTTTCGACTGTCGCTAAAGGTGTATCCACACGACGGACCGGGCCGCGGACCGATTGATCACGTGATGCGCGGCTCCGCGGGCCGCCCGGCTGCAATCAGCATCCACACGGCGGACCAAAAGAGCAGACGACAGAGCGAACGGGCCGGTCTAACCCTCGACCTCACAGCTCCACCAAACGCATGCAGCGAGCTGCTTTGAGGCTATTTGTAAGGAGCCAAGATGGAGGTGGAACAAAGATGTTTGGCCGCGGTGGCCCTGGCGTTGACTATTGAGGACGAGGAGGACTTAAGTGAACCGAAAAGGGCATGCTGGATGAAGCCCTGGGTGTGCAGGACAGGTCTTGGTCTGCTTAATCAACTCTTTTCGTCGCAAAACAAAAGGTTCGTCTTCCTCGTCTTCAACCGTAGGCGGTCAACAGCCAGCTTGTTGCTAGACTTAGCGCTTCAATTATACTAAAAACACCGCGGTCCGCCGCCAAGGTCCGGGCGAGAAACGTCGCTTGGCATTTCTCAGAAGCGCGGGCCGCGGACCGCCGGCGGACCTCGAAAACCGGTGACGTAAGATCACGTGATGCGCGGCCCGCGGACCAAACCAGCAATTTGGTCCGTCGTGTGGATACACCTTAATTGGACTCTTACTTTCGGCTTGAACTTTGCAGACGCGTACTTATCTCAGTGTGTAACGCATTCTCTGTGCTTAACTCCACATGTTTTCGCTCGTAGTATGACTGTCTTGTAAAATGTACAGTCGGGGGACAAAAGTCTCCAGGACGTGCGAGCTGCAGCTGAAACGCATTGCTCTGCCATCTGCCGGCGGGTCGCCTGGTTTCGAGATCACACAAAGCGCATGCGCGTCCGACTCTGCCTGCACACATGTGTGTTTTCCTGCTCTTCTGCGGCACAGCGCCTAACTCGGAATCGGCCGCGTGGTACCGCCTCAAAGATAGCGCTGGCGGCTGACGAGCGTCTGCTACACATTCCGAAGCTTGAGATACCGCCTGGGGCATTCGCCGCATTTCGCCGTGTCACCGCACCTTGCTTTGTAACCAGTTCAGCTTATCGCTCAGTTGAGCTGCCGTGACTTCTTGCTTTAGAGGTGCCATGTCAGTAGCGCTATCTCCGAGGCGGTACCATGAACCCGATTCCGAGTTAGGCGCCGCGACGCAGAAGAGCGGGAAAGCGCACATGTTGGCAGTCACAGTAGGACGCGCATGCGCTTTTTGTGATCTCGAAACCAGGCGACCCGCCGGCAGATGGCAGCGCAATGCGTTTCAGTCACAGCTCGCGTGTCCTGGAGACTTTTGTCCCCGACTGTACATTCTGCTCTTTTTAATTCCCTTTATATGTTCGTTTCGAGACTATAAACATTGTTTTGTTGTTAACTGATTACACGCCTCCGTCTCATTCTCTGCGTTTGCTTACTGGCTACGCCGGGCATCCAACGACCACCCTCATATTGTCAGTTCTCGGTGATGACCTTCCGGAGTCACCGAGCTCGTGACAGCCTTCATAAACACGCGCGCTTTTGCTTGAGTGGTGACATCTGCAGCCATTTTCCCGCCCAATCGTTTTTTTATGCATTTTGAAGTGCGCGCCATCCGGTGTCACTCAGCTCGAGCGCGTAGCTTTGGCTAATGCGGGAGGCACTAACTTGATCGAATGACATTTTAGCGAACGCCCACGTTTCGCCGAATGACACTTTAGCGAATAGTCGGACGCCGCGAAGCGGCGTTTTCGGGTGGGCCAAATAGGTTCACATTTTTGTAATGAGCCGCCGCAGACTGTCGCTGCGAAGCGGCGTAAGCGCAGCGCGGCGGATGGCTTAACGCGCGCCCCCATTATTCGCTAAAAAGTCAATTCGCTTAAATGTCACTGTTCGCTAAAACGTCATTCGCTCCTGTGATATGGAACCGGCTAATGCATAGACGCCATTTTACCGCCTAAAGGCTGAACTCCATGGGACGAATTATGTGACGAATAACTGGCGAACGCCGCCCGACGGCACGCTCGTTTTGCGCGCGACGGCACGCTCGTTTTGCGCGCGACGTAGCAGCCACTGGGTTGATTGCACGCGCAGAGCAAAAGCCGCCGGCCAAAATTCGTCGGTTATTCGCAGCATATTCGTCCCATGGAGTTCAGCCTTAAGTCGCGCACCGAGTGCGCCAGAGCGTCACGCGCTATGACACTCAGGGCAACAATGGATGTTTTCACCTTGAGACAGACGGACATGCAGGCACTTGAGGCTCTCCTAAAGCCCCTTCGTGTTTCAAAAGTAGTGTAAAGTGCGTCTGCTATAAAGTGCCGGCTCTCGGCGCCGTATGCTCGTTCGTTGGCGGCGTTCATTGCGCCATCTCTTGTCTCCCGTGCGAAACGGCGCCGTGTTGTTTGAAGACCGGTGGCGTCGCTGCGTTTCCATAGCAGCTAAGCCTTTTTCTTTCTTCACTTTTTCCTCAGGTAAGTTCGTTCTTTGCAAATTTGACAAAAAAAAATGCACCATCTGTGGGCAACGCTGCACAAAGTCGTAGCGCGATAGGTTAAGAAACCGAATTTTCCGGTCGATTTAAAGAGCCTGCCGTCTCCTTGTTTCACCCAGTAGATCCTTTGAAACATCCCCCGAAGATCGAAGACCAAATAACTTGGCGGAACAGACAAAACCACTCGGATCACCCCAGCTTCTTTGGCGCATATTACGCGACTTGCAAGACAACGACAGGTGCATCAAAGGGCTTAAATCACTTATAAAGCTGTTTTATAAAATTCACGCCTGGCGTGTCTAATAAATGCCGCCAACCATTCTTAGAGAAAAGCGGAAGACGCGTGCTAGGAGCAAGTGCTCCGTCACCATTCGCTTCCAAGGGCTGCACGAGACACGGCTCTCGTGCTTTCACAAATTTTACGCAACTTGTAAATATCATTCCATTATTTACAAGTCAGCCCACCGTGCGATCTTCTCAGCACAGTTAAGGTGTATCCACACGACGGACCGGGCCGCGGTCCGATCAATCACGTGATGCGGCCACGTGCTGGCTGCAATGAGCATCCACACGGCGGACCAAAAGAGCAGACGATAGAGCGAACGGGCCGGTCTAACCCTCGACCTCACAGCTCCGCCAAATGCATGCAGCGAGCTGCTTTGAGGCTATTTGTAAGGAGCCAAGATGGAGGTTGAACGAAAGAGACGTTTGGCCGCGATGGCCCTGGCGTTGACTATTGGGGACGAGGAGGACTTAAGTGAACCGAAAAGGGCATGCTGGATGAAGCCCTGGATGTGCAGGAAAGATCTTGGTCTGCATAGTCAACTCTTTTCGTCGCACAACAAAAGGTTCGTCTTCTTCGTCTTCAACAGTTGGCGCCAAAAGAAAACGACTTTGGATTTAAATTGCAATCCAAACAACAAAAGTTTGCTTGTTGCCAGACTTAGCGCTTCAATTATACTAAAAACGCCGCGGTCCGCCGCCAAGGTCCGGGCGAGAAAAGTCGCTTGGCATTTCTCAGAAGCGCGGGCCGCGGACCGCCGGCGGACCTCGAAAACCGGTGACGTAAGATCACGTGATGCGCGGCCCGCAGACCAAAACAGCAATTTGGTCCGTCGTGTGGATACACATTTACGCGCGCATGTTTGTAGCCTCGCAAAGCGAGCAAATCACGCGCTACACGCACGAACTCTAAAAATAGAACCGACCAGGAGCCCTTTTTGGAAAGGTCTATCGACAAACACATAAAGGAGACAAACTTGAAAGTATAAAACAGCGAGGACGAGGACGGGAACAGGACATCTTTTTGAAAGATGTCCTGTTCCCGTCCTCGTCCTCGCTGTTTTATACCTTCAAGTTTGTATCCATTAACCAACACGCTCGTTTTCAATTGTGACATAAAGGAGCTTGATCCACCCGCTGGCCACCCGCAGAGCCGTATATTGGGAGAGTTTGGGCAATGGGCGGAGCAAAGGCCACCGCCACTGCCGAATATTCCGTCCGCGGTTAGAGCTGTAAACCAAAAGTGCGACACAGCGTCCACCAATCTGGATACCTCGACGTCACAATATAGGAAATGATATTTCAAGCGTGAAATAGAAGCGTTGCATCTCGCAGCAGCAATGATCGCAACTACGCAATTTGCTCTGGTTTGGAGTGCACGTTCGTTTATTCTAGCGTTGAATATGGACCTGAGAAAAACCTGACATGTACCGAGTTTTAAGTCATTGAGAGTTATGCTTTTCTACTCTACCGACGCTAAAATGGCTTAAATTAGTCGAGTGGTTTTTTTAGAGCTCATGATCACCGCTAGGGGCTGTTTCGCGGCCTGTGGTTAGCCACGAGATGCTTGCCTATTCAAACCAATGAATGGCCAAACTCTCCCAATACACGGCTCTGGGGACCCGTTGTTTGAAGCGCCATCTAGAGGTGGCATTTCAGAACTGTATTCTTCCAAGCGCTATCTGGACGTCGTGCTTCATAACTTGCGTAAGTGTATACGCCGTTTCACCATATGTCGTACTGCAGCGAAGGCACGAAGCGCGAGCCCATAGCGTTGGCAGCTGCCCTTGATGCACGAGAGCTTGTGCCGCTGAGATGTGCCCTAGCAAGGAGCTCGTGCTTGTAGCCTTTCCTGCGGTACAACACAAGGTGAAATCGAGTATAGTTATCATAAGAGTCATCTCCCCTAAAAACGGTGGCACCTCGAACGACGGGAGGCGGACTTCGTGGGGAGAGTGAGCGGTACTGCTTGTGGAAGCAGCGTATATCAGCAGCTCCGTAAATGAGTTTATCTAGTAATGTTGGCTGCAGTCGACATCCCGTTGTGCCTGCGCATGCGCACGACGATTCAAGCAGACGAACTTGCACGCGGTGTATGGCTAGACCTCAGAAAGTCCGTAGATTGTCCGAAGAAAGCGAATTTCAGTTACGGCGCGCTAAGGGCGCCCGTCGTAGACTTATTAAAATGAGGCGCGAGAGCGGGTTCAAGAGCGTAAGCGAAAGCTCGAAAACTTTCAGAATCGTGTTCAAAAGGGGGCGCAAAAACGACAACGGCGCCGCAATAATACCGAAGGCTGACAATCCCGTTTTTATGACTACATTCTAGAACAGAAACATATAACTGCCCTTTACGAACCGAGTAAAAATGAATTTTTAACAGCAACGGAAAACACGTAGCCGAAATAATTATTTTGTTTCAAAAGAAACACACAACATCTGGAGAACGGAAGGCTGCGTCATGATTCTTGACAATCAGGCAATTCAACTGTTTCGAAAGAAAACGCCTCATCAACAACTGTTACGAACCCTTTTCGCTAACAATAGTCTGAAAGGGCAGGCCCCGCTCGCGCGTTCTTGCAGAAAATAAAACAGTCAAGGCGTTAACTTTACAATAACCAAGCGAGATTTGTGAGCTCAAGATCCTGGCACATAGCCATTGTTATCTTTTTTTACGCAATACGAATTGGCGTCCACTGTGGAGAAGTTATTTTCAACAGCCAGATTACCTCTCACATTGTAGACACCGGCGGACAGCGCAGCGAAGCTACCCTTCTTGTCGGCTTGAAGAAGCCGTAGTCCACTTTTCTCGAAGTCAACATTCCCCGTTAGGCGGTAAGCCTCGGGAGATATCCGTATTAAAAGTTCATGCAAGCACGACCTCTCCCATGAGCCGACAGCTGTCGTGTTGTTCCGGTAGGGCTCTCCTGGATACTAGCCGGTTCAATGCCAATAACTCACAGGCTGGCATACGATATTCAAAACAAAGTTTCGGCCTTTCATTAGAACAGGTGATGCGCTTTGCAAAATTTGCAAGTCCTCTCCCCGAACCAACAGACTAGCATCGGTATTTCATTTCGCCTTCTCTTTGGAGATTTCAAAGATAATGTTTGAAAACTATGTCCTCCAGAACTCGATCATAAGAGAACGGCAGGACACGTGTCGTTCGAACGCCCGGCCTCGAGCACGCATTCCACGCCTTTCGCCGTGCTTTGGAATGGCGCGCGCGCTCTAAGGGCGCGAGATGCCGAGACGTTGTTGAAGGTGGGAAGCTAGCTAGCGCTGGTCGGACAACTGCCCTTCTCACCTTGGCAGTGGCAATAGACCTCCTGCGTCAAAACTTTGAACAAACATTGGTGCCCTCATTTTGGGTAGTACAAGCTCACCCGGAGTACTTACGGCACCTTTACTGAGCTTTTACCTTTCCGTGTTGTGCTGAAGAACGGAGAAACACCTTACTACGTCCGAAATCGGCTAGATTCAATCTCGCAAGACAACCGAAAGTGCCAGATTCATGCCACCACCGCCGGGGGACGCGTCTCTTATCTCTGCCTGATGACATCAAAACATCTGGCGTCTTGAAGCGTTTTTGTTTTAATTTTTGCTTTGTAACGCGTGAAATAGCGTCTCTTGGATCACGGTCTTAGCATTTTAGCTTTGACCCGTGCTTCGACAGGGTTCGCATTTTTCGTGTTTCTTTGTATTTATCTCGTGATCTCGCGTTTTTCACCAGAGCGTTGCAAGCTTCTACAAGCGCGGCAGTTTGAGACGCTCCAGCTTGTACTAGTCAAAACAGGTCCCACCAAGTCCGTTTTCGCAGCGTCCCCTGAACAACGCAGGAGGCCAATAGGCGCGTCAAAGAAAGCAAATTTATCTCAGCCAGCAATGGGGGGTTTGGACGTAGCACAGTAAGCGCATATAGTACAAAGAAGCCCAATATGTCACACCAGCTTTGCTTTCAAAAGATTGCTGCTGCGTTCTGAGCGGCCGAAGGACGAAAAGATATAAAAGCGCTTGTCCGTGTCCTCTCCTTCGTGAACCGCTGAGGGTTTCAATAGTATTCGCGACTCCAGCGACCTATAGGGGACGCCACTATCGGGCAAATATGGCGGTCGAATCCAGGTCGTGCCGTGCCATGTGCCAGCTCAACGCACAACGCTGGGGCATCAGCGAGCGGGAATTGGACTCCAAATGGTTCGCCCCGCTTTTTATTCTCCACGTTTCGAACCTGCGGCGATGTGTTGGGGTAAGCGAGCTTCCAGAGGCTTGACTTTCTTCGAGGAAACGAGGAAAGGACTGCCCACTGTCCTTCCACTGTGCTGATGAACGTTGAGAAACGCAGAATGTCTGGCTCACGCGGTTCCATAGGTCGCGTGCAGAGCAACCTGGGTCACAAGGCGATACTACGGTTACGACACAGACACCGGTAGAACTGTTCTGTCGCGCAATCCACCGACAACATGCAAACACGGAAGCCAGAAGAGACGAGCAGAAATCGCGAAAGGACCTGGTCCGGCCAGTTCAGTGTTTTCCCGCTAGGTGTCGTTCGTTTTGCTGGAGTCGCGAATAGGGCGTATTCACTGGCCGCCATATTTGAGGTCACTGTTTAGAGCGCATGCTCAGAACGAGCTCACATTAATAGGCTGCCAAGACAGGCAATCTTGATGGTGTGGGGTGCACGTTGCAAAATAACTGTGGAAGCTAGCCATCAGCACGTGCTCAGCATTAGCGCACACGGATATGGCCGCCAGTGAATACACCCTACAGATCTTTCGAAAAATCGCCTTCTGCGCGCTGCCATCTTTGTCTGCTAAGCTGTGGAACGCTTTATGAAGATGTTAATGAGCAGAACGTAAGGGCGCAAGTGAGCTGGTGTATATTAAACATTTTAGTGAAAAACCCGAGACTAAGGTAATGACAGACGACGACAAGGAAGAGAAGGAGAACGTCTCAATGTCTTTCGAGACGTTCTCCTTTTCTTTTGAGACGTTCTCCTTCTCTTCCTTGTCGTCGTCTGTCAGTACCTCAGTCTCGGGTTTTTCACTTAAATGACTATGAAGATGCGCTGTTGCTCTCTTCTGCAGTTTATCAGACTCTGCGCATGGGTACAAAGCTCAGTGACTCAGTATTTTTCGCCCTGGAGATAAGCGCTCGAAAGATCGATATACGACCGAAACTTTTTTCATCAGGTAACATTTGTATTGTGCTATTTTTAAACAGTTGGGTGTATCGTACCTTATAGTAAGAGTTACTTGGTGAACACACAAAACTCAAAAGCAAGATGCAAATAGCGAGACGAAGAAACGTTACCACACGAGATCCCAATATATTTTCAAGTCGCCGCGCCAGTGGGGTGCCTGGCTCTCCCATTGGTTAGTTAAGTCTCAGTATAACTAACCAAAGTAATGCCAGAGTTTTTTTTATACGAAATCATTAACTGACTCATAGAGCGAGCTGACGTCAACAGTCTGAAGCGCGAAAACGGCACCTAGTTTCCCGATCCTTCGGTTCCATGGGCTGGCGCGCGTTGACGGGGCTCCCATTGGGCACCGCGCTCGTCAGTTTCCACCACCGCTCACCCCGAGGCGCTGCGTGTCCATCAGCACGCCGTTGTTCCCCTGTGCACGGAGCGTCCAAGGTCACCGTGCCCAGGTGAGCACACGCGCTGGCCGGTGACGAAAAGTACGCAGCAGACGAAAAAGGAAGCGGACGAGCGGCTTGCATGCTTTCGCATTTCAACTCTTAAGAAATGCTTAGGTGGACATCGATTTTTATTTTTTATTATACTCACATATTTTGTGTAAGTAGCATGCACCCTTGAATAGTATTAGTAACCAGAGAGATTTCTCTCGAATGTTTAGTTTCAACCCTTGAATAGATATCAAAATTTCCCCCATATGGATTGCACGCTTGTTCAGCTTACAACAATTGATGTTTCCTCTTTGAGTTACTTCACATAGTGTGCGAACCTCATAGAGGTCACCGCTTTCTGTATTGGTGAACCTCCCACTGTATCCAAGACGTCACTAGAGCTTTCGTAGTTCTAGAGCGCAGCTCTTAGGCGCCTGTTTCCGGCTTGAGCGGCGTCGCCGTCGCCGTCACCGTCGGCGTAACCGCGCGGTGCATCATGGGACGCGGGACGTCACTGATTACGTCATCAGTGACGTCATTGGCATTGGCATCGTCATAGTCACCAATGACGTCATCAGTGACGTCACCGATGACGTCGTCGGCATCGGCATCGTCACTGATGAGGTGAGGTGAGGACGAGGCCAACGTTTATTTAAACCAAGGACAAACGCCAGTCCCCAAAGCGGGGGCCACGCCGCTCAGACACCACACAAAACACAGTCCCTAGACATATTTGAGCGCGAGCCACCGCGAAATCCGTGCCCCGAATGGCGCGGGGCAACGAGTTCAAAGAGAAACTCGGCACGCGCCACCCGAGCCACGAACACCGCGGCGACTCGCGTCCGCAGGCCGTCCCCCGCACGATGCATGAGCAGCGCGACCCCGGCACAAGGGATCGACGCGGCGTGGTAGCTCTCAAGCGTGGCGTCTACGTTCTTGGTGGCGTGAAATGATGATGTGTATCATTATAACGAGGGTCCAAGTCCGCTCCGACACACAAAGTCGAGGAGGGAAGTCAGAACCCTCGTCCGGCGCTCGGAGTCGCCGGCAGGATGCACCCATTCTTGCATGGTTGTCGGAAGGTCTTCTGGAAGAAGAGTAGCCCAGGCTGCTTGACGCTAGGCAACCAGAGCTGCGCACTCCCAGATGAGATGGTGAAGTTTCGGGAGGGCATCTGGGTCTTTGCATCGCTGGCAGCGAGGGTCTGGTTAGACATAGCAAGGGTCAAGTTTACGTTTCCGGGTCAGCTCGAAGCGATAGACCTGATGAGGCGTGACCCTGTCCTAATGCGTCGAAGCAGGACAATCTGGTGCCTATGGAACGTGTTTTCGGGTGTTGGGAACTGTTTTGGGCTGCAAGAGGCATCGAGTCGGCGTTGCCAGCCCGACGGACGAGGCGAACAGCATCGACTTGGTCGTACACGTAGGCTTCGCCTTCGGGAAACTTGTCATCGTTGGGCGACGTGGGAGGCACCGGTAAGGTCCGCTGGGAGGAGCGGAAATTTCTATGCAGCTCCTCTAATGCAGCCTTGTGGGC
Organism: Ixodes ricinus; assembly: GCA_037355805.1. Classification (NCBI taxonomy): domain Eukaryota; kingdom Metazoa; phylum Arthropoda; class Arachnida; order Ixodida; family Ixodidae; genus Ixodes; species Ixodes ricinus. The sequence continues at coordinate 33,628 of JAZHYW010007926.1, read as the reverse complement.
CTTCTCGTTGCCGCCAATGCCCGCGTGTCCTAGAACCCAGCGTATACAGACTCGGACGCTTCGATGGCGCTACAGGCGAAGTGCAGTGTCGTAAATAGCGGCGATTGTCGGACTTAATGTCAGTACATGCGTTTTAAGCGCGCGAATCGTGTTCTGAGAGTCCCTGAACACCGTAAGCGTGCCGGGCTCTGGATTCCTGACCTCATACGTCTGGAGGGCGAGGAGGACGGTGCAGGCTTCGGCTTGTTCGGGCGATGAAAGGGTCATGTTGGTGTTTGCAACAAATATAGGATCACACTCTGCAGGATCATGAGACGGGGACACCGCAGCTGTCGGAGACCGACCGGATGTGTGCAGGGAAGCATCCGTATACGCGATGACCAGGGCAGGGTCCCGAGATAATGCGGTGACTTCGGCTCGGTGTTGACGGGTATAATCCTCCCGACGCTCGGCGTGGCGCTTGGCATCCATATTTCGCGGGACAGGCCGGGCATATTGCGTGAGATCGATGAGATCCCATGGAGGCTTGGTAGGCGGCAGGTCGTTTATGTTCGTTACAGCTACTCCAATGAAACGAGCAACTGCCCTCCCCTGGAGCGTATGCTCACGTTCGACCATGTGGATGTCGAGTTGCTGCTCTAGTGTATCTCAAAGGTCGACGAGGTACAGGCACTTGCGAAGCTCTGATGTTCGTGTGTGTCGAGGGAGTCCGAGGATGGTTCAGCGGGCCTCGTTATACAGCGTTGCAATCTTGTCGAAATGGACACGTTTCGACAAGCCACCTTGGAAGCAAGGACGGACGTGACCAGAATCTTGGCGATACGTTCTCCCGCGCCTCCCAGACGATTGGAGATGCGACGGACGAGGTGTATTCCGTGTCTCCATTGCCGCGAGAAAGATTTAACCCAATCGAATGCTACTTGAGAGCTGCACCTAAAATTCACGCCAAGGATCTTTACGAAAGCCTCATTGCTTATGTGACTACCGTCAAAAGTGAGGCCCAAGTCCAGGTTAGAATGCCCACGGCCGTACAATATGTACTTTTTTTTTTTTCCGGGGACGGAAACATGCCGACGCGGGTAAGGTGGGAGTGGATGGCGTCTAGACTCGCTTGCAGCACTGTCTTCTGCGTCAAAACCGAGCCTTGGCATGTCCAGATGGTAATTTCGTCGGCGTAGGCACTAGCTCGTAGGTTCGGAATACGATGAAGGGCCCAGAGCAGCGGCGCCATGACAATGTTAAATAATGTCGGTGACAATACTGCTCCTTGAGGGACTCCAATGTTGTTCTCCTTGGTGGTACTGCTATGCTCGTCAGGGCCGTAGCCCGACTTGACGAGGTATCGGCGGCCGGCTAGAAATGACCGGTCAAAATCTAGTTGTTTCCCATCTAGGCCCTGCTCGTATATTGAGGAGACAACGGCTTCGTGTGGGACCGTGTCAAATGCCTTCTTGATGTCCACCGTGACCAAAACCCGGAGCTGCCGGCTGTTGGGGTGCCAGTCAGAGAGAATCATGGTAAATCATAGCCATACCATCGTGGGTACTCAAATTCTTACGGAACCCCGTTTGTGTGGGATGAAAAATCCTGATGTTTTCTGCTTGACACTGAATGCGTGCAAGTATCATTCGTTCCATCAACTTTTTCGTTATGGATGTAAAGGAGATGGGACGCAGGTTTTTGGGTCGGTCGGTGGTTTGCCGGGTTCGGGGATGGGGGCAACCCATGATATCTTCCAACCCTCAGAGAGGTAACCCGTGTGCCAGATGGAGTTTAAGCAGTGAAGGATACCTTCCCTTGCGGCACGAGGTGCATTACGAAGCATCGGGGCTGTAACTGCCATCGGGCCCGGGGGCAGTCTTGAGTTTGCACTGGGCGATCGCCGCATCAAGTTCCCACTCAGTGAATGGCTGGTTTCCAGGGTTTTCCGTGTCCACAATGTCTGCGTACACGGGTCTATATACATCGGGGGATGGGAGATCGTCAGGTTGCGGGAAGAATGCTAAGCTAAGCTGATCCAGGATATCTTCCTCGGTGTCTGTCGAAAGCAGGGTCAGAAGAGGGACAGGGCTACACAACTTGCGTTTGCCATACATAGCATTAAAAGTTCGCCACACCTCGCCGAGCTTTGTAGTCCTGTCGAAGGACTCGTGATGGGCGATCCAGCGTGTGAGGCTGAGGGTCTGGGCGTATGTGCTAGCTTCTTTGGTGAGGAGGGTCACACGTTTCAGGTAGCAGCGCCGCTTGTGCTTCCGGTACTTGGTAAGCGCAGCCGTGCGACGATCCCACAGCGATAGTAGATGCGTGTCCGGAGTGGGTGTATTCATATCCACCTCGCGGAAGTCAGTCGCAGACTTTGTAGCCGTCGTGAGAAGGGCCGAAATGTTTGTGTTGATATCTTCAATGTGTTCCTCTATAAGGCACGAAATTGATCCCATTTTATTGTCTTGGTGGGTTGCTTGATCATTTTGCGTTTGCCCGCGTATAGTTCGAGACGACGGCGTCGCCGTCGTCGTCGCCGTCGGCGTGACCGTGAGGTCACATAACCCTCATGACCTCATGGGGGTCACGTGACTTCACGGGGGTCACGTGACGCCACGGGGGTCGTGTGACGTCGCCGGGGTCACGTGACGTCACCGGGGTCACGTGACCTCGGGGGCTCACGTGACGTCACCGGGGCCACGTGACGTCACCGGGTCACGTGGCCTCACAGGGGTCACGTGACCTCATGGGTGTCAGGTGGCCTCACGGGGGTCACGTGACCTCACGGGGGTGAATTGACGTCACCGGGGTCATCGTGACGACGTAATCGTCATCGGCATCGTCACTGCTGACGTCATCAGTGACGTCACGTGTGACGTCAGCAGTGACGTCACGCGTCCCATAAGGCACCGCGCGGTTAAGGCGCATTCCCACCGGCGATGTAAGCAGTCGCGCGATGAGACTAGATCGCATCGCAAAAAAATTCGATGGTCACACCGCCGTGCGCGATGAGCGAGTCCAACGCCTTCGTTGGCGAGTCGTCTCTCGAAAACTCTCGCTCCGAACGCCGTTGATTGGCTCAGCCGCTCCGCGACTAGATCGCATCGCAAAAAAGTCGGGTGGAGTAGCGACTGCTCAAATCGCGTCGCTTTTTGCCCGCGATGGTCAGTTTTGCGATGAAAGTTATCGCGCGACTAGATCGCATCGCCGGTGGGAACGCGCCTTTACGGCGATGGCGACGCCGCTCAAGCAGGAAACGGGCGCCTAAGAGCTGCGCTCTAAAGTGCGCTGTATAGGTCGTGCAGGATTTGATCCTTCAACTAATTTATTTTACAATATTTACATAACTAAAAATCTTAGGCTTTTGTAAATGCGCCTGCGGGTGCTGGAGTTCGTCGAACCAGTCGCTTGATCTGCGAGCCGCCTTTCACGCGTCAACTTCTCATTTTCCTCGGCGCCTTGTTGCCAGTCGCTACAAGGTTCCCCCTTTAGCGAGGAGGTCGGTGAGACGAGCGGTGTTGACGTGTGTTGTAGCACAAGCATTTTCTAAAATGTCGTCTAAGGAGGTGTTGGGTAGATGTGCTGGCGATACGACTTCCTTGCGACCTCTAATGGCCAGGGTGAATGCCTTTTCATTGCGTTCAAGCACCGGGTAAGGTCCATCGTAGGGGCACTGTAATGGACGTCTGACGGTGTTGTTCCGCACGAACACATGACTACAATGTTCGAGGTCACGGCTTACGAAGACCTTGCGTGATTGTATTCGCGGTGCGGTTGGTTGCAGATTTTGTAGAAGTGCCTTAGTCGGGTTGTGTAGCTCTCGCAGTCAGTGTTGCTTGCGTTATCGGTATTGTGAAAAAATCGCCGGGTAATCGAAGGGTAGAGCCGTACACCAATTCAGCGGCGCTGCATTTCAGTTCGTCATGCAGAGAGGTGCGGATGCCCAACAGCACTGGTGGTAGGACTTCGGTCCAGGAGCTTGATGAGCCGTGCGCTAGAATGGCAGCTTTCATTTGTCGGTGGAATCGGTCCACAAGACCATTGGATGAAGGTTGGTATGCCGTTGCTTTGATGTTGTGTATACCGAGGAGGCCTGACAACTTGCGAAGTAGGTGACTTTCAAATTGTCTTACACGATCTGTTGTTGCTGTTGTTGGTACACGGGAACGGCTGATTGACATGGAGATGAAGGTCTGTGCGACTGTTTCTGCAGTTATATTCTTCATGGGCATTGCCTCTGGCCAGCGGGTGAAGCGGTCTACGTATGTGGGGATGTAACGGAAATCTTGAGATGGAGGAAAAGGTTCGACAATGTCGAGGTGGACGTTGCTGAATCGAGCGTCGGATAACTGGAGGGTACCTATGGGTGTGACAGTGTGGCGGTGGATCTTGGCTCGTTGACAGCGTTGACCAGGGACTCAAACCGTAACCGTAACCGAAACCGAAAACCGTTTAGGAACGAAATTTTTTCAGTAACCGTAACCGGAACGAAACCGTTATTTAAAATTTATAAAAACCGTAACCGTAACCGTAACCGAAAATTATTCACCGGTAACCGGTTTTAACCGATATTAACCGAAATATAAAAATATTAGTTTTTCTCAAGTATGATCTGATGGAGAGATCTTGAAATGCTGTGGCCATTTGACAGAGATACTCTCGGCGAGTGGTGCATCTGGTAATATATTTCCGTTCAATCTAACTTCCGTATTAAGAATACTTAGTTGGACTCAGTGGTCGAGCTTATAATAAAAAAACGTCTCTGTTTCTAAATCTGTCACACTCGCTACATTGCTACATGTATTCAGTGCGTGTTGCCTTCAGGGTATTAACTAATAAGTTAGAATTCTCAGATGTCCATCCAACTCGGTTCTATCAAAACCACCGATGTTCCTGACATGCAGTAGCCAGTTTGAATAAACGGGGTGAATTGACCATTATGCAGAGCTGGCGGAAAAGAAAAACCTGGTATTCATTTAGTCTGAAACGTGTCGCGAGCGACGATATTGACACAACACAAAAATTAAAAAAAATGTCAGAGGTTCGACATTGGCGCTTTTGTATGTATATATATATATATATATATATATATATATATATATATATATATATATAACCGGGAGCGACGGAAGGAACGAGGAAACGTCCAAAGGGTTTTCGAGTATTTACAGCGGAGCTGTTAAGGGCTAGGTTCCCCAGGATCGTGTCCATGTATGTCGACACAAACCTACCTGGACAGCTACCGCCATCTATAAGCGACGGCGGCAAGCACACAACCAGTATGGTTTCCGCCGTCGCTCGTAGATGGCGGCAACCTTTCCAGCTACAATAGAAGAATGGATAGTTGGGCGCGTTGGTGGGAATTCATCGTAGGAAACAGCGCGAAAAACAGACGACGACGAAGAAGAAGCACACAGTGTATCGAGTACAGCTCCGCTGGTCTTCCCTCTTCACGAAAGTAGAAAGGCTGAACGATTTTTTTCTTTTCCTTTTCCTGCCGAGACTCTCTTCCGAACCGAGTGGCAGCCACCGGCACTGCCACGCATCTCAGCATGACAAGAGAACAAACCAAGGAGAAGGATGCCTCGTCGTCGAACGCGCCAACTCACTTGACCGCCGATGACGGAGCCGCCCTCGTCCAACAGACAGGGGATGCCATTTCTGCCTCCTTCGCCTCAACCTTGGGAGCTGCCCCGCTTCCATCGTCGATGCCAAGGTCGGTCTCGCCCCACACGGCCAGCAGTCTCAACAGTCCCTGTCGCAGAACTCTGAACGCGAGCTATTCGAACGTCAGCCCGGTGAGCTCAAACATCTACAGACGCGCCAAGAGATCGCTTCTAGCATCGCCGGGGCCCTTTCCATGCTTCCGCCGGAGGCATGGCTTCTACGGGAATCATTTCTACGAGAGCCACCAACGCGATCCGACTACCTCCGGTGGAGCCCCACCGCCCATTCCAGAAGCGAGGGTCTGTCAGGCCTACGACATTCTGCGCGATCTCGCCCAGAACACCAGAAGTTTGTCCACGAGAGATGTCCCCGAGATCCGTCATCTCCATCCGTATCGGTTCTACTGGGATACCATGCTCACCAAACACCAGCACCCCATTTTCGATAGACTGGAACTCTTCCACGTCGTCGCCAGAGGGAACTGGAGGACGGATATATCATTTCCCAGACGTACAGGCTCGAGTCCGAGGTTTTCAGAGAGCTCCCCGACCAACTACCCAACCAGCCTCAACGCGGACGCCGCACGTCTCGTGCTCCCGCGAGCACCTGCTACCGCCCAGGCACCAAGTTCAAGAGGCCCCTCCCCTAACTGTGGATCCGGCAGCTACCCTGGGTCTTCAAAACCCACCAGTGCCGTAATCGACGGCACGGTCGTCTGCTCCTGGACGTTTTACCGGTCGAGGACGTTCTCGCCCATGCATTTTGCGAAGCTGGCGTCTCGGCTTTTTCTTGCCCGTGCTTGATGTTGGACCGAAGAAAACGACCCATTGGATCCGGACTCGACGGCCACCGCCGACGAGCGAACCCTGGCGTGGCTCAGCAGGACCGACAGTGTCATCGCGCCCCACGCCGATGACGGCTCCTTCGGCACGTACGATGGCGAGGAGGAAAACCACACCAACAGAAAGGAACACACTACAGACAAACAAAGCGACGTCGAAGACTCCGATTCGGACCTGGGTAGCACTGCCTACAAGTCGAAAGCGACGGGACCTCCGCCGCCAGTCCACCCGACCCAGTAGGCACCTCAAGTCGACTGGGCAGTGTTTATTGAGGCATGTAGTTTTCACGGGCCGCCCGACTTCGGCGCACTTTCCATTTGCTGCATGAAGGCTTCTTGCTTTACGGCCCGCCCACCTCTCCCTGACCAGGTCCCCATGATCGATGCCGCCATAACCAACATGTTGGCGGCATCATCGAACGCACGTGGTCTGTACTTTAACCCCGTCTTCCTCGTATCCAAGTCAGCCACCGAGTCCCGCTTTGTTTTAGACTGCGCCGCACTTACTCCTTACCTCCAGGCACCTCAGTTCCGCCTCACTCCGCTACCCCAGGCCATCAAAGTAAACCCCCTCCCGCCTCAAGCGTATTTGGTGAAGCTCGACATTGCCGAGGCCTTTTACCATATCACGCTTCATCCCTCCTCCCGTAACCTGACCACATTTAGAGTAGGCCGCCGTTACTGCCGTTTTTGCCGTATGACCTTCGTGATACACCCGGCGCCGTTTTACAGGCAGCTCTTGGCAACAACCATTGCCAGGGAAATGCGCGCGCGTGGACTCTGGGCTTGGTCTCACATAGACAACTTTTTTGTGCGCCCATCCCGACCCAGACAGGTTGGCGTCTACGGTGCGCCTCCTCGTGGAGGACTTGCTGCGGTCGAGATTTCGCTTAAACCTAAGCGACACGAGCAGAGCGCATGCGACGCATGGGTTTTCTTGGGCTCAGGCTCGACACAGCCGATGACACCATTTCGCACACGCCAGAACGGCTCTGAGCCATTCCTCGCGTCCTTCGCTCGCTGGGGCGCTCCAGGGGGCGGCGGGCTACTTGGCATTTTACTTTTCTCTCTATAACTTTGGGTTTTTTTCTTCTTCGTCCCTTGTTTGACAAAGTTTCAGACCAAATTTCTCTTTCACTCAACTGGCTTCCCTTTCTTCTGCGTGTTTGGCCGACTTTGCCGCACTGCCGACCGCTCCCCTTTTTCCCCGCTACCCGACTGCACATGGGCAGGTGCCTCCGGATTCGGTTACGGCGTAGATGTTGGGGACTGTGAGCAGGCAATAATCGCCTCTCTGCCGAGACCAATATGCCTCCGGGAAGGACTCGCCGTGTTGTGGTGCGCGTGTATTGCCGAGAAAGGAGCACTTCTGCACACGGAGAACAGAGCTTTGGCTCTCGCGCTGCGCCGCGGCCATGGACGAGCTTTGCCTTGGGCTATTTCCTTGTGCCATTTATTTATTTATTTATTTATTAACATTTATTGAAAAACCTCAGGAAACCGTTCGGACGTTTTCTCGATTCGTCCGCCGCCCTCTGCACGAGAAGGAAAGATGTCTCGCGCCGAAAGCGCGAGGACTCGATGGCCCGCCGGCTTGCCATCGCGTGTCAAGCGCACAACGGCAGGTCGGCGGGGCTCATGACCGACGGTACCCATTTTATTGAGATATCTTTATTAAGAAAAAGAAGAGAGGCGGCACTGGCAATAGCCCAAGGCAAAGCTCGTCCATGGCCGCGGTGCAGCGCTAGAGCCAAAGCTGTGTTGTCCGCTTGTAGAAGAGTTCCTTTCTCGCCAATGCACGCGCACCAGAACAGGGCGAGTCCTTCCCAGAGGTATATTGGCCTCGGCAGAGGGGCTATGATTGCCTGCGCATAGCCCCCTATAAGTACTCCAAAACCGACTCCGGAGGCATCTGCCTATGCGCTGTTGGGTAGCGGGGAAGGTGGAGCGGTGGACAGTGCGGCAAAGTCAACCAAACACGCAGAAGAAAGGGAAGTCAGTTGGGTGAAAGAGGAATTTGGTCTGAAACTCTGTCAAACATGGGACGCAGAAGAAAAACACAGAGCCATAAAGAGGAATCCAAAATGCCAGGTAGATCGGGGCCTGTATCATATAATATAATATAATATAATATAATATAATATAATATAATATAATATAAGCACACCCGCCAGGATATTGGGAGGCCCAGAGTTCAAATCCTGGCTCCGCCATTTATTTTAGCTTTCGGCGGTTTCGTAAAACATTGATTCATTCGATGAAGTACTGTTCATTCATCTGCATATTTTCGAATATATATATGTATACATGTATAAATAAGGTACGTCCGCACTTTATTTTCATTTTTTGCGTCCACACGTTTTTTTTAGTTTTTCTTATATATAAATGCGCCATTTTTCTAGCGTCACAGAATCAGCCAGCGAGAGACGTTCGCTTCGATAACCATAGGCAATTGCTTGGAAATAGCAAACATGACGTAGGTGTAACATGGCACAACAACGAAGACTAGGAAAAGGAACGAACAACACATGACATATTTTTGCAGCTTTCTGTGTTGTTTCTGTGTTGTTCGTTCAGCTCCTTTGTCTTCCTGCTTTTGGGCTATTGCATTTATATTATGTATGACTTTCACCAACTAGCCCAGCTCTCAATTTTACTACTTTATTGCACTTAGCAGTATTTTACTAGAGGATGGCTATAGTTCTGCTCCTTCCGTCAGTGTGGGCGAAGACTCGTCTGCATGTATTAGGTTGAAATAAACTATAGCGACGAGAAGGTGCGAATGGCTCTTCCAGAACCCAGTGGGAACGTTCTTAGGGTTATCTACAAATGCTGCCCAACAACAAAGTAGGGATATTTATTTCATTTTTTTTATATAGAATGCGATGATCCCCAAGTAGCGGAAGTAACATGTATGCTCGGGTATCAAACTATAGAATGTAAGTAGATGTAGTGAACAAGCGTTGGAGCTAGAAACGTGTGCAACTTTTGACCAATTAGAAGTATTAAGACGTTTCTAAGCTTCTTGAATTTCACGTTGTTGGATATGTGGGACACTTTAAACCGTTTATTATAAAACGGCTGTCTAGCATTCCAATTAAACAAATTATTGGAAAAACCGAAATAAACCGGTTTTTAGGAACGTGTAACCGGTAACCGAAACCGTAAAAATTGAAACCGTAAAAAACCGAAACGAAACCGTTATCAACAGGAAGCGGTAACCGTAACCGTAACCGAAACCTTTATTTTTCGGTTTGAGTCCCTGGCGTTGACACGTTCGTGTGAAGTATGCAATATCGGTTTTCTTTCTCGGCCAGACGTAGCGAGCAGAGACTAGTCGTTGTGACGCTCGTGTACCAGATTGGAAGAGCGAGTGGAGGGCATGAAAAACGGCTCGTCGGAACTGTGCCACCAGGCATGGTCAAGGACGACCCATAGAAGTGTCGCAAACAAGTGTTTTGTCACATTCAGGAATTTCTATGTCTTGCAGGACCAGCGCTGTAGAGAAGGAGCGATGATGTAGAAGTTCTTGGTCAAGTCGTTGCGCGGAAGCCAGTTCCTGAAAGTTGATGACCAGCTGAGAGTTGTTGACGTTGTTGAGACCGATCCCAGATAGAGCGTCAGCTACGGTATTTCCTTTGCCTTTTATGAAACGAATATCGCTGGTGTATTCCGCAATGTAGGCCATCTGCCGCAGTTCCCTTGGTGTGTATCAGCAGCTGTTTGATGTAAGAGCGTACGTCAGGGGCTTGTGATCAGTCATGATGTAAAATTGACGTCCTTCTAGAAAATGGCGAAAGTGTTTCACGCCAAGGTAAACGGCTAGAAGCTCGCGCCCGAACTTGCTCTAACGTGATTAGGCTGGCGTCACTTGTTTTGAAAATAATGAAAGGGGTTGCCAACCGGATTCGGCAAACTGCTGGAGTACTGCTCTCACTGCTCCATCGGAGGCATCAGTCGCAAGACAGAGGGGTGCGTCAGGTTTCTGATGGGTCAACGTCGTAACATCAGCAAGCTTGTGCTTGATTGTTTGGAACGATTCAACTGCAGCTTCGTTCCCTCGAGTCGTATGGATTTCTTGGGATTTCCAGTGAGGAATCGGTTGAGTGGCTGGAGGATTGCTGCACAGTTTGGAAGGAATCTCCTGTAGAAGTTGACTAGTCCTAGAAATTCGCGAAGTTTCTTTGTTCTTTGGGGCTGCGGGAATTCTCAGATGACGTTCACTTTTACTTTGTCCTGTAGAGGACGGATGCCATGTTCGTCTACGCGTTGACCCAATAAATCCAACTCCGCAACGCCGAATTCACACTTAGTGGCGTTCAGGACGACGCCGTATTCCTGGAGGTGGAATAACAGTTGGCGAAGATGGAGTTCATGTTCCTCGTGTTTTTTACTGAAAACTAAGATGTCATCGATATAGGTGAAACAGAAGGTCAACCCACGTGTGGCTTGGTCCATGAAACGCTGCAACGTTTGCGCTACGCTTCGTAGGCCAAATGGCATGCGCATGTACTCAAACACGCCGAAAGGTGTGGTTATGGCAGTTTTATGAATGTCAGATGGGTCGAGTGGGATTGGGTGAAACGCTTTCACAAGGTCTATCTTTGTGAAGATACGCCTTGTGAAAGCGATGCGTGCAGCATTCCAGCGAGGTCTTGAATGTGGGGGATTGGGTTCCGATCGGGCACGGTGACCTTATTGAGGGCTCTGTAATCCCCTCACGGTCTCCAGTCGCCAGACTTCTTAGGTGCCATGTGCAGGGCACTAGACCACAAGCTGGATGATGGACGGATGAATCCGAGTTCCAGCATGTGCTCGAATTCGTCTTTGGCAATCTTGAGCTTGTCGGGTGCGAGGCGTCGCGGCTTGGCAAAAACTGGAGATCCGGGGGTGTCAATGCAGTGAGTAATGGTATGCTTGACTGGAACTTCGGTGTTGCATGGCTGCGTTAACGTTGGGAATTCCTTCAGGAGGTTTCGCCATGAAGCAACAGTCTGCAGAGGTTGCTAGGTATTGATGAGTGTTGGTGCCTTAGAGAGCACCCCTTGGATGCTGAAGTGCGTTGTCGAGTCGAGTAGAAGTCGACGCTTGACATCCACCACAAGGTCGAAGTTACGGAGAAAATCTGCCGGAATGATCGCAAAGCGTACGTTGGTCACCAGAAATACCCAGCGGAACACGCGGGGTACACATGAATCAAGCAGTACAGAAACACTGGAGGAGACTAGAAGATTCGGGGTATCAAGAATAATACATTAAAAGACAACTGTCCATACAGATCAAAGATGTGAAAATAAGGAGGAATCAAGGAGCCGTACAGGTGTTATTACATATTTTCATGACATATCACACAACTTGAAAACGTGTGCCAAAAGGTTCGTTGTCAAAACCGTTTTCACTATGAACTTCAAGTTAAGTAGATTGACATCTTTTCAAAACGAACATAGAGGATGTCAAAAACAGCATTGTGAAAAACCAGTATCTCGCGAACAAGGCGTAGTATACGAGATACCGTTGGACTATGGTTTCAAATATGTAGGTCAAACTGCAAGATGCATCAATGATAGACTAACTGAGCACAAACGGAACGTGAAAAACAGTGTCGAATTCGGAATTGTTTACACATATTCAGGAATGTAACAATTGTGCGGTTGATCTGGTCCCGAACAGAAGTGCTCTGCAGAGAATCTAATGACATGAAACGTGTAGTGAAAGAAACGATTAGAATAAATACGTCAGGCACTTGCGTAAGTCAAGCTTGAATGTAGCTAGAAAACCAGTCCGAAATGCTTCGCAAAATGTGAATGTATTATATTTAGGATTCCGTGTTTTCGGAGTTTATTTCTCGTGAAATTCGAAGGGTGTTTTTCGTATTTTATTTTTCGCTGGGGATTCAGGGTTTACCGGAGTTTATTTTTGTTAGATTTTCAATTCTTTGAAATTCAAAGTTTATTTTACTCCGAATTTTAAAATAAAAAATATCAAAAACAATATAAATAAGGTCCGGGTTCCATCACCCGTTCTTCCGAAGGAACCTCGACGTGCTTAAAGGCAGACCCCTTTTGTCAATAGTTCTGGATTTCAAAGGAAACAAGTGGAATCTCCTCAGGACCACCGACATTATGCTCTTATAAAGTTTAGTTGTAAAACTCCGTTTTTTTTTGCTGTTTATTTTGTCGCTGTTACCTCGAAGTTCGGAGTTTTTTCGGATAAATTCAAATTGACGGAAAATTTGCTGGCGAGTGTTTTTCGGACTTTTTTAAACTTATCCGAAAACACGGAACCCTAATTATGTTTTTCACGCTGTACTTTTTTGTGTTTTGTTCAGAATATCCTTTCGATATATTTATATATTTTTAAAAGTACATTGTATGAAGCATGCGGCTCTATATTAGGTTTTGGACGTTTACTGTTTTCTTTTTTTGTTTTTTCAGAACGTCCTTGTAGAGTACGATTTTAGGTTGTAATGGAAAGGAAGGAGCGTATCTGTGTGCGTTGGCGGTGTCTTTTTTTCACGTTTTTTTTGTGTGTTTTGTTCGGTATGAGCTCTCTATATAATTTGTTTCAAGAGGATATTGTATGAAGCGTGCGGTTCTAGATTAGGTTTGGGACGTTTGCTGTTGTTCTGTTCTGTTTTTGTTCAGAACGTCCTTACGGAGTACGATGATGAACTTTTGGGATACAGAAGGTCTTCTTTGTGGTTGTACTCGAAAGGTAAAAGCGTATCGGTGTGGGTTGGCGGTGACCTTGGGAGGTGGTTATAAAAGTTGTGGACGGGATAAAATTTGTTAACTGTGTTTGATACGTTGGTCTGTCCCCTTATTTCTGTGTCTTACCCTTTTTCTTTCATGTGCACCTCCCAGTCTCAGGATATTAACATCATAATCATAATAACGATGTCCATAAATATAGTAGTTTTCAATGAACTACTCACATTTTTCTTGCCAGTGAAAACAGAATTCCGCGAATCTCGACCAAAGCGAGCAGGTGCACACTGCACCTGGTTTCATGTTGACTTGTCGGGATTTATTTGTTGCACAAGTCGCACGGGGAAGTAAAGCTCCTCAGACAATTGCCGCCTCACACATGTGGCAGCACGCATTGTATGTGGAGGCATAGCGAACGTCGAGCTGACGGAAGTCGAAACGCGTCTAAAAAACACGATATGTTAGTCGACTTGGAATCCTTTAGACGGGGCTCGGATGTTTGAACGCTGGTTTGTACTCCGCGCAACGGATCGGAATTTGTGATGTTACGCGCGTTAGGTTCGACGCACATTATACCTACACCGGCGCCAATCCGTGCGAAGCACAGATTATAGAGGGCGAACACGCTCCTTTATATTCTAGGCATTTTGAAGATGTGCTTTTTATAAGTAACCTGACTGGAAATAAACATTGAGAAAATACGCTCACACAGCCTATGGTGTCTTGCTTGTGCTTTGCTTTCGAACGCTCTTTTAACGACCAATAAAGTGAGTGATTTTGGTGCCCTGCGTCTGGTGAATGGTATCGTGTAGAACAGTAGTTCTCAACCATCGATGTTTCGCGGACCCCTTGTAGATCGGCGGAGATGATGGAGGACCTCTTTCGTAGCGAGGGGAGGGGAAAGGTATAGGGTAAATATTATATTGATATAATAAATGGGTTTAACTAAGGGCTAGTGTGAAGTAGACTCGCTTTATTGATTTATACACGAGAAAACTCACCCGAACATAGGAACGTTTCCTGTCAGTCTGAGAAAACACAACTTTTATAGCGGGACTTGACTGATGAGGCTGGGCTTCGCGGACCGCTAGAGTACTTACGCGGACCCCAAAGGGTCCGCGGACCATGTTTGAGAACCAATGGTGTAGAACAATGCATTAAACCTGTAAACCGAAATGTTATGATTGTCATTGCGAGAGTTTCAGTCGAGATTATCAACGTTATTTAACGATCTCCTTATTTTCGTGTCCCTAGCAATTACATAATCTAATTTGAACCTGGTTTGTCGCAATGCTCTTTAGAAGAGATATATTTCATTGAATACCATTGAAATACCTAGCACACCAAAACAGTCTAGACATTTGTTGTTTCTTAATAGACATATGAAAAGTGGAACTATAAACAGCCTGCATGACTTTCAATTTCTTGTGCGTGAAACTCAGCATCTAAAAAACCGACCCATTTTAGTAAAATTCCAATCCTTTAAAACCAAAGAAGCTATTCTGCAGATTAAGTCTAAATTAAAAACTAGCCCCGTGTCTGTTTCGGAAGACTTTAGCTTTTCGACGCGTTTAGCCCGACGAAAACTTCTGGAGTATGGAAAAGGTCAGGGAAATACATTCAAGCTAAGTTATAAGAAACTATTTGTAAATAACAAGTGCTTTATTTACAACGACATCGACGACAGCATTCGCGAAATAGACTCACCTGGTCGCCATGCTTCTGCTACGTCATCCCGATCTGCTGTTCAAACTGTATCGTCTCCTTCCGCGTCATCCTAACAACCAGCAAGGAGTAGCGAAGAGCGTTTGCCTTTTTCAAATATGTCAATCTTATTTACTAACATTCGTAGTCTAATCCGTAAACGTGAAGAATTGTGCTCAGTTGCTGATTCATGCAATGCAGACGTCATCGCTCTAACTGAAACGTGGCTATCTAGCAAAGTAACTGATAGTGAATTATTTCATTGTCAAAAAAGATTCAATACATTTCGCTGTGACAGACGTGACAGAAGCGGCGGTGGTGTTTTATTGGCCGTTGCCGATTCGATAATTTCTCGCCCTGTCATCGTAGCCTGCGAACTTGAGATTGTTTGGGTTTGCCTAAATATTAAGCACAAACAAACCATTATCGGTGTGTGCTATCGACCTCCAGCTAGCAGCTCTTTATTTGTGAATTTGTTGCATAATTGTATTAACCAAATTGTCGTTCAGTATCCAGGAGTGCCAATTTTATTAATGGGTGATTTTAATTATCCCAACATTATCTGGTCCGACAAAAGCCCTGTGTCTAACCCTTTCTCATCTGAAACTAACGAGTTTCTTGACCTGTGTGCTGACTTCAACTTTTCTCAACTGACCACGGAGCCTACTAGAGTTACACCTCAATCCTCAAATATTCTTGATCTCGTCCTAACAACACATCCAAACGTCATATCAACAATTACCTATCTGCCATCTCTAAGCGACCATTTAGTTCTACACTTTTCATTGCGCATTCCATTAGTAACTCCTAAGGTAACCATAAAACATATCCGTGATTATAGCCGAGCTGACTTTACGTCAATTAACTCGGAACTGTCCCAGTTCCTTGATGACTACTTACCTAATTTTTCAGATCGCTCCGTGGAGTCAAATTGGGTGTTGTTCAAAAATATTGTAGCATTTTTAACAGAAAAATACATACCCTCTAAAAAAATTCGTTGCAACACTAACTCACCTTGGTTTAACGCTAATCTGAGACGACTGCGAAACAGGAAGAAAAGACTGTTTCGCGTTGCCAAGCGATCGTCCACAGACGCTCGATGGGCAGCGTACCACAAAGCTGAACATGATTACACCTCAACTCTTAAGGAAACAAAATCACATTTTTATAATCACACTCTGCCTACCATGTTAGCAACTAATCCTAAACAATTTTGGAGTGTCATTAATCCCAACTTTAAATCTGATATTAGTCTTCAGTCTTCAGACGGTACAAGTATATCTTTTGCTGATTGTGCAACGGTGTTAAACGATGTTTTCAGAATGTCATTTTCAGCCTGTGATGTCAGCCGAATACCTGCATTGTCATCCACTTCTTTTTTACCGATGAACCCTGTAACAGTAGACGATATTGGTGTGACTGGAATTATTAACAATATGAAACTCTCATCATGTGCCGGAATTGATGGAATCAACAGCAAGTTTTTAAAAAATTGTAATGTGTATTGTTCTATAATTCTCTCAAGTCTTTATACGCAGTCCCTTAACCTTGGCGTACTCCCGAGCGATTGGTTAGTTGGGAAGGTGGTTCCTCTACACAAATCTGGTGTAAAACATAATCCGCTCAATTATCGCCCGATTTCTTTAACCAGTGTACCTTGCAAAATTTTTGAACACGTCATCTACTCGCAGTTGGTTAACTTTCTTGAATCTAATGACTTCTTTACTACTTCACAGCATGGCTTTAGAAAACATTTCTCATGTGAGACGCAACTAATATCCTTCACATATGATCTCCATCACTCTCTTGATGACCATTATGAAACTGATTGTGTCTTTCTGGATTTTTCAAAAGCATTTGATAAAGTTTCCCATAAGCTACTACTTCATAAATTGCGATCACTTAACATCGACTCACGCATACTTAACTGGATCCACGCCTTTTTAACTAACCGCCTACAATTCGTCACTGCTAATAATACCAATTCTCGCACTGTTCCAGTCAATTCAGGTGTTCCACAGGGTTCCGTGCTTGGCCCGCTACTGTTTCTTATTTACATTAATGACCTGGTACTGAACATCTCTTCTTCCATCTGCCTGTTTGCTGACGATTGCGTAATATATAGAAAAATAACTGACATATCTGACACATTGCTTCTACAATCAGACCTTAACCAGATATCATTATGGTGTAACCAGTGGCTAATGGAACTAAACACTGACAAATGTAAATATATGAGAATATCACGTGGTTCATCTCTGCCTCACACTTATCACCTTAACAGTAAGCCTCTCGCATCAGTGTCAAGTTACAAATACCTTGGTGTTCATATAACGTCTAACCTTTCTTGGAAACTTCATGTCGAATACGTGATTAACAATGCTAATCGTATGTTAGGATACCTTAAAAGAAATTTCTTTCTCGCTCCGTCCTCCCTGAAACTAACCATGTACAAAACTCTAATCCGCCCAAAATTAGAATATGCCGCCGCTGTGTGGGACCCCTCACACTCTTCACTAATTTCCCTTGTTGAATCTGTCCAAAGCCGTTCAGCCCGTTTTATCATGTCGAACTATCACCGCACTGCCAGCGTTTCTAGCATGAAAACCTCTTTAGGCCTGCCATCACTAACGCATCGCCGTAAAATCTTTCGTTTGTGTGTTTTCCATAAAATATTTCATCAAAATGCTGACCTTCGTCGTAAACTAATTATCCCACCATTCTACATCTCTGCTCGCATTGATCATAGTCATAAAGTCGGAATGCCAAATTTTAAAACTTCGTTGTTTCAATATTCTTTTATTCCCCAAACATCATTGGATTGGAACCACCTTCCCGCCTCAATAGCTAACATTACTGATATTGTTTTGTTTAAGAGAGTTCTAACTAACATGTGCACATTGTAATTATTATTTTGATGTCCACTCCCCTCTTCAATGTATTATTACCTTGAGGGTATTTTAAATAAATAAATAAATAAATAAATAAATAAATAAATATCGCATAAAGCACATGCACGAAAATACATGTGCCTCACTCCAAATTTATGTTTTTCCTAATTTTACAATATATACCTGGATTTGAGGGCTTTGCTTTTTTGTATGATTTTGTTTTTCGTTGATTGTTCTTTTTATGTGTTTGCGTTTCGTCTGTCTCAACTAATAAGTATACTATTGCATTTTAGCAGCTTTTTATGGCAAGTGTTTGGGAGTGAAGAGTGCTCTAATAATATAGCCCCATAAAGGCTCTCTCGGGTATACAATAAGGCAAGCAAAGTGTGGAAAAAAAACGAATAAGAACGTCCGAATCGCTTTGTGGTCTGGTTCGGATTGATATCGTTTATTGTGACGTCCCGAAGGTCTTTGGCCAGGATCCGTGCTGTGGGCTCGTGCTGCCCACAAAACAGCCTCTGTCTCTGGCTCCGTCCGTGGCTTTGGCTGATGACGAAGTGTCTTTGATCAAGAAATTCGGCAGATTTGTTTAAGTGCTCGGGCGTGCCTCAAGGGGGTGGATTATGTTTTATCTATCTTGCATCTTTTATGTTTTCCTTTCTGTTCCTTGCAGGAAAAAACTTTAGTTGCCAGTCAGTGTTGTGTTCGTTCACTTCTCGTTCTTGTCCCTTGTTTTTTTCGCGCTGTTTCCAAGTTTGCATACCTACTAATAGAGGACAGATATCTTCTCCAAGGCTTCCGCTTGGCCTGCTTCCTAGTCCAACGAGCTTGAGCCCTATTTCGCTGAAACTCTGTTAAGTTCACAAATGTCGGATACCTCCGAAATATGCCCAAACTTTACCCTGTTTCTTCTTGGTGGTGGAACAATCTTCATTCCATCATGGCTTACATATTTGTTTGCAATTTTACAGGAATGCGGAGGGATGCTACGAAAAGCGGCATTAAATATCTGTTCTGGAATATATGTCGTGGCTTCATCATGAGTAAAGGACTGGAACGTGTGAGGTTTCAGGTCCGAGTTAAGGCTAAAAGACTCCAATCTGCTTTTTCCACTTTCCAACGAGTGGTACATTTTATAAGGCTTGGTACAGAAACCAAACTCTCCCAGACGACTGGAAAGTGGTCGCTTACAAAAAGGATTATTTAAAAACTTTTCACATAAAATATAAAAACAGTGAGGGGGATGAGACATAAAGATCGATAAATGTAAATAAATTGTGAGCTGCACAAAGAAAAAGGTTGGCTCTCTCTTATTTATAAGCGCACAGCCCAGATGATAACAAAAACCGTTCATGGACTGCACACACGCGAATCCTGACAGGCGCTACCCCACAACAGGTGGTGAGCCTTAAAGTCTCCTAAAAGTACAAAAGGGCGAAAGAGCCTGTGTAACAAGTCTTTGAAGATCATGAAGATGCAGTCTTCAGCACAAGATGCAGTGGAATGCTTCGTGATATATACAAAGAAACAACAGTGATAAGGCCGTCCAAACGAAGGCGCACAGCCACAGCCTCAAAAGGCGTAATGAGAGGATCCTGAGAGCAGGCAACCCCATTCTGGGCAACCACAGCCATTCCACCAGATGAATTAGATGTAGGGCGATCTTTTCTAAAAACTTGATGGCTACGCAACACTGACTTATCTTGATCAGCAAGATGAGTCTCTTGTTAGGGGAGAGCAATAGGGCGTAGCTCGTCCATAGAAAAATTAACATCGTCTGTATTACCTAAGAAACCGCGGCAGTTCCACTGCATAAAGTGAAAGTTGGCCATTTTTCTAAAGATAAGTTAAAAAGTTGCTAAACAAAAAAGTGCGAGAACCCGTAACATGGGAATTAAAGTTCAGTGCCTGGGTGCACCGCCCAGTACGGAGCCCAACAAGGGGATAGGTAATGTGCCACAGCAAGAAAGGCTTGGCTGACACAATTACTCTACCACTGCTGCCAGGGCACTATATGCGAGTGTGGTTGCAATAACAGGACCTGTTTCCACTCAAGGTTGGCCCTTGCCGCCTAAGAGGGTGAAAAGGAATAGAGTGTAGAAGAAAAGAGAAAGAGGTGGAAGGAAAAGTGAAAGAAGGAAAAAGAGGGCAGATGACGCGACTGACTGAATCATTCTGGTTAGGCCATGCCAGGACATCCGTCTACTAGAAGCAGGGGCGGAAGCGGCATATTGCCTCACCCGGGGGCCCCGAAAGGTCCATTGTTACCCCGGGCTGAGGTAAACCACCAGGATCCCCTTTTCCTCGGACGCTGGTTAAGCCACGCACAGCCCGGCGTGGTCGGGCGAACCCACATGCCTCGGGGTTCGTAGTGACGCTACTCACCATGCACCTACTAAAGTGGGTGCCCCCTGCGTGCGGGTATGGTGGCCCACGTGGCTGGGGTCCGTGGTGACGCTACTGGACCAAGCACCTAGTACCTAAGATGCAGGCGCCCCCTGCGGAGCTCGGGGCCCGTGGAGACGCCACTCTCCAAACACCTGCTTTCAAATGTGCCCCCTGCGAGGAATCGATCACAGTATTTCATAATTTAAACTGAATGCAGTGATGTCGTTATATGGACTTCATGTATTCATAGGATCTGTTAGGCTTGTGTAGAGACATCAATCTTAACGGTTCTTTATGGACATTTATGTTGTGCGAGTGTACCACTTAAATTATCATAATGTGTTCCAGCCAAGTTCATGTGGCGCTCTGGAAAACTGCCAGACCAGTCTGCTTCATGAGCTGCCGACAGCTGTGGCCGCAGGTGCATTCCATGTAAGAATCTCGCAGTGGCTGCTGTTCATCTGCATGCTATCTCACTTATTGTAAAGCGTCTGTGCTGTGTATCTGTATTTTTTAACCCAAAAGTGTGAGCAGCCTAAAAATGCACAAGAGAAGTTATCAACAGCCAATTGTGGTGCAGTACTTAGCATGATCAGTTTTATGTGTTGCATGAATACTGCTCTATGACTGATCTGTGCAGGAGCTCCGTTCAAAGCTCTATTCTCCGTGCTTCGAGCCAGATTTCTTTAGCTCTATCAAGGATAATGAGTTTGCATTACAAACTATTGTTGAAAAGAAGCTTTAGTAAGTGGAAAGTGTTGAGCAGCAAAACACCAGTTAGTTTCAGACTCTGTCTCGACAAAAAACAAACAAACAGACAATATGTTATGTTTATCGTGTTTTCAGAAACTGCACTCTCAAAAAAGTGCCTCGACATATTCTTCTGCCAGGGCACGGGAACCACAAACGTTTTTGTGTATTGAGGAAACTTTACAAGTTGGGAATCATAGACAATTTTCATGGTCTTTAAATGTGAAATGTGTTAGAGCTTTGAGTATGTTTAAAGGGGCATGCAGTCTCCTAGCGCAGTTTGCATTTTTGGTGGTTGTAAAGCTTTATTGAGTTCAACAGTTCCAAAGCTTCTTGCAGGGCGAATAATATTTCTCTTTTACCGTGCTCTTCGGAAGGAAATATGACGGGTTATTCCTTGGATTATGACGGAATGTCCCGTTTTCTTTAAAAACAGCCTTCGTTTTCTTCACGCAAGCCGTTATTTCTAGTGAGGTCGTCATTCAAGGGACACGTCATTTTCACGAATGTGCCCGTTATTAACAACGAAAAACAAAAGACAAAAAAACGTAATACGTTATATTGATGCCTTTTTCCACATATTTTCAGGAAACGATGATACGTTATTTTAACGGCGAATGCCTATGAATAGAGCTCCCATGCATTTCATTATTTGTTTAAAAGGAATCATTAGTGCTTGAAAGAAATGAGGGAACAAGCTCCATCTCCGCATGTGCAGTCGCAACGCAAATACTCCTGTCCATCTGGGTCCTGAACTCGCCTTCAATGCTGAGCTGCTGTGCAGGTTCGCGGAGGCAGCCCGCTTTCTCTTCCATCTCCCAAGCCGGTGCAAGGCTTTGTTGCTTGGATACCTGCTATATCGAAGATACTGCTACACCAGCGGTTGCTTGTAAAAGCTGCGTGGGAGCCTCACCTGAGCATGCCGGAAGAGCATTAATTTCTTCCCGCACACGAAGTACCGTAACACTGCAGACATCCGGATCGTAACTTGTGGTATTATTTGTGGTATTCTCGCTCTATAATAATCCCCGCTCGATCGGTATGCGCTTCGGACGACTCCCAGGGAGTGATACAGCAGAACAAGAAGACAGCGAATGGGCTTACTGTACTTCCCGGTTGCCCGTCCTCGAGAGCCGGCAGTCTGGGCCCGCCGACCCTGGTTGTCGCCCGTCGTTCCGTGTCCAGGGGGGCTATGTTGCGCTTTTTGGACTCCCAGGAGACTAGGAAGAGGGAAGTGACGTCAACAACGCTCTTTGGATGTTGATTGGTGGAGTCGCTGATGACGGTGAGTTTCGCGGTGCGAGATACGTTCATTCACACCTACGTCACTTCCCTCTTCCTAGTCTCCTGGGAGTCCAAAAGCACAACATAGCCCCCCAGGTGCTATGTTGCGCTTTTGGACTCCCAGGAGACTTGGAAGAGGAAGTGACGTCAACGACTAGAGCAAACGCAGATTGGATGTTGACGGAAGAAAACAAAATCAACATCCAATCTGCATTTGCTGCGTTGTTGACGTCACTTCCCTCTCCCTAGTCTCCTGGGAGTCCAAAAAGCGCAACATAGACCCCCAGGCCTGCGGATCGTCCTTCCCACGCCAGCGATGCGTCGATTTGCTGTCCCGAGCCATCATAGCCGCAGTCTCGCTGCGAAACCACCCAGGATCGTCATGGCCCAGGCCGCTATGGAGGGCTTGCCGCTCCCTCCCGGCCCTGGGTAGAACCTCACTGGTAGACCGCTCCAGGGAATGCCATGGGCCAGACTAGGGTGCCTTCATGTGCGCTTTGCTTGGGGTGATGACATCTGGCCATTTTGTTTCCAATTCTTCTTTTTATTTTTTGTTCTGAAGCACGTGAACGAGCGTGTCCCTGCACGCGCTCGTGGCGCTGACTGTGCTACGGACGGCGACATTTCGTTTCCGGCGATTTCTTTGTATTTTCTCTGTGGGCGCGTGCTGTCGGCATCGGGTACTACAAAGGGTGGCATCACCCTAAACAGAAGGCCATTGAGGCACGCTAGGCCAGACCAGCCAGAACTAAAGAAGTAGCGCAATGTTCGTCGATGCACGAGGCATGTGCAACGTGCAGCCCTTGGGAAGATCATGGCGGAACAGCGCAGCACTGAGCTAGATTTCAGACGCCATGAATTTCCCAGAAGTTTCGCGCGGCACGTGCCTTGAGCATTTCTACAACAATGGATGGGGCCACTTTCCCCAGAATAGAGGGGCTTTAACCAGAACGGCTGAGTCGTTCCTGCCCGCCCCCCCCCGGCCTCGCGCAGCACGCTCTGTCTCGCGCCAGCCCGTGTCTCTTCGGCCGACCGCCTGTCACGTGCCCTCCTCCCTGTTGTCTTCCACCCTCGCCTCCCACAGACTTCAATGGGGCATTGTCTTTGAAACAGTTTTGTGAGCATCATCTGCGTAATGGGCGGTAATCAGTCTGGCGTTACACTCATTTCGTTTTGGACACTCCAGAAGTGCCTTGTACCCATGTGTTTAGTCAAGCACGTGCGCGTATACACACTTAACTTTTACACCCTTTAAGGGTGCTACAGCACCCTTTAAGGGGTATCCACACGAAGGAGAACTCCGCGGACGGATGTCGTGACGTCAACAGCCCGGAAAACTCCGTCCCCGGCTCCGCCACGTGCACCTGCAGAGCTTTCGTGCTGATGGAACGAAGCCTCCGCCACGTGCCACGGAGGAGAACGGCGCCGCGAGGCATCAAAAAGGGATGACGTATGTCTCACGTGATGCGCGCTCCGCGGAGGAAAAGGGCGGATTTCTCCTTCGTGTGGATACCCCATTATGGGGTATCCACACGAAGGAGAAATCCTCCACTTTCCTCCGCGGAGCGCGCATCACGTGCGACATACGTCATCCCTTTTTGACGCCTCGCGGTGCCGTTCTCCTCCGTGGCGGAGGCGCGGAGGCTTCGTTCCATCAGCACGAAAGCTCTGCAGTGCACGCGGCGGAGCCGGGGACGGAGTTTCCCGGGTTGTTGACGTCACGACATCCGTCCGCGGAGTTCTCCTTCGTGTGGATACCCCTTTAGGGGTGCTGCAGGGGTTTGCACCCTTCACTTAGCCGTTCAGCACCCTTTTTTTGCAGGGTTAGCACCCCTCACGACGAGCGCGAGGGTGTATGGGCGCGAGCACCCTTCCGATATATTGCGAGGGGTGCTGAGTGTTGGAAGGGTGTTGGAAGGGTGCTCAGTTATTCGCGCAGGGGTGTTCTTTATTTTTAACATTAGCGTAATTTAGAAAACAAAGGGGATATATATGTGGATTCCGTCTTCAGTGTATATAAGTGGGCTCAGCGTACATTGAATGAATTGATAAACGTCACTGTATATGTTGACTAATTAACCAATATCTGTTAATTTTTTTATTAGTTTAATGGGCCATATTGCAATTGAAGCTTCAAATGGAGCCATTCTTAAAGTCTAACTCATTTGAAGCAATATGTGAAAATGCAACAACTTTTGAGATAGTCATCGGCCTTTCCATCATAATTCAAAAACTGGAGCGTCTGATGTTGGAGCGTCTGATGTTCGGGGGGGGGGGCATGCCCGCCCCCCCCCCCACAAAAAAATCTTTTGTTTTGCTGGGGCCTCCTCTCCCCCTCCCCCTCCTACAGCATTTTGTCATGGGCGGCCCCCCCCCCCCCCCGCGAAACAAAATCCTGGCTACGTGCCTGGATATGTGACGTAGTCGTTTCTGTCTCACCGTCATTCCCTTAGCGAAAAAGAGCGTAATAAAAGTATACTCGACATACTTCTAGTATATTGCAAATAAGGCAGGGAGTGTAATAGAATATTATAATAGTAGAGTAGTAGTAAATGGCATGTGGCATGCGGGAGCCGTTCCATTATCCAAGTCAACTTGCCAAGTATATTTAGATCATATAACTACTAGCCTACTCCAAGTACGCTCTAAGCAACCGTAGACACTTCAAGTATAATTTAGGCGTACCATTAGTATTATTTAGGATTATAGAAATAGCGCACTCCCGGTAAACACGGAAGCGTCTTGAACGCACCTTCAAAGTGTGAGGCATCTATACACTCTTAATCTTGTTCAACTTAGATTCCAGTTAATTTTTGCATAAGGCTGGCGTTCCACTAATTTTGACTAAGTCC
Organism: Ixodes ricinus; assembly: GCA_037355805.1. Lineage (NCBI taxonomy): Eukaryota > Metazoa > Arthropoda > Arachnida > Ixodida > Ixodidae > Ixodes > Ixodes ricinus. The sequence goes on along the minus strand of JAZHYW010007926.1, from coordinate 8,562 downwards.
TGGCAAATTTTTAGCGGATCAAACGGTTTTAAGTGGAACGCTTCTTTTTTCTTTTTATAATTGATTTTTTTAGATGAAACACGTGCATTTAGAGCTGGCTGATTACCTGTTCCGCCTAAATTTGTTCCAGTTACTAAAAACTTGTTCCACTTAAACTCTTCGCAGTCTTTTTTTAAAATTAATATGCGATTTTATTTTACCTATGGGGTGAGTTGCGGAGAAACACATCAGAAAAAAAGGAAGTGTTCGTTTTTTCAAAATTTACCACTTTGGTAAAGACTTGGACCCATGTACGAGTCCCTCATCTGCCTAAAACAGTAATCTTGAGCTTTCCCTTTAAGTGCAAAAGTTTTCTATTGAAAATTGCTTAAGTTGTATGTCGCCTGCTATACGGGCGCAAATCGTCGTCATACCATATTAAAAAAAAGTTTATCTGGTTGTAGCAGAATTTGAACTGTACATACTGTATTTGAACTGATCATATTGGTAATCAAACTGCTGAAATGGCGACAATCAAGGCGTCGGACTTCTCGAGGTACGTTCGAAGCGCGATATTTAGAAGATCCACGGATGTTCGCCCTATTCGCGGAAGTGGCCGATTGGCATCTGTCTCAAATTACGACCGGCAAAAATAAAGCTCAATCAAGCAGTCAATTCAATCAACTAGTGTTTACTGCAGAGTTAAAGAAGAACCACTGGACTTCGCGCTGGCATATTTCAATAATAATAATAATAATATTAATAATAATAATAATAATAATAATAATAATAATAATAAATCATTTAGTGTTTATTACAGTGTCCAGGGACATTTCAATTGGTCTTCTTGCTGGCATAGTTATATACAACGCACAAACAGATATGCTTGCGCGCGCGCAGACACACACATACACGCGAACGCGAGCACGCGCGTACGCAAGCATGCACACGCGCAAACGCACGCAGACGCAGACGCACGCACAAACAAGCACGCGGACGCATTCACACGCGCACACGAACACGGATGCATGCACGCACACACTCACGGAGACGAATACGACGAACGAAACGTTGTTTGAGATAGTTTCGGTTTCGTTTTGAAAAAGAAAACATAAGTTTAGATAAAACATAAAGTTTGATAAATAAAATCTAAAGTAGACTATATTTTTGTAATTTTTTACAACATTATAGTGACATTAATAATAGTAATATAATTGACTCCGTAAGTGTGACGTCATGGGTCCAAACAAACCGTTGCTAGGGTCGTTGTTATGGACAAATACATGTGGCTAGGTTTCGCTACAAAAACCTGACCGTTCAAAAATCAGGAGTAGGATTTAAACTTCTAAAAATCACTAGATATAGAAAGCTTGAAAGTCATACATGTTTCGACAGAAGTGTGCCGGTAATCGCTTGTTTCTGAAATATTTACGGCTGCAACTTCCGGTCCTCAAGACGCCTGCAGCAGACGACGAATGCAAGTAGTATGCCGTCTGCCATACGCCCGCCGGCCAAGGTGGCGCCGGCGTCTGAATCGTGTGAATAAAGACGATATTCTGATATTGCCTTTGTTTGAAATATAATGAGTTTCAGACACTTACAAGGATTCATAGTGGGGTGCGATGCAAAATATGGTTTATCGAAAGTCCAGGCGTCGATCGAGATGATCGTCTGCTAAAAGATCGCATTGCACCCGTGAGAAAAGCACTTCAGGCGTTCGGTTGAGATTCCAAATTTTGTTTGCGGACTCGCGCTATGGGAGGGTGCTTCGTACCTGGTTGTAATTATCGCGTGGAGAAAGATTCTAGCAGTTTCTTCAGATTTCCGCAAGACCCCGAAGGGCGAAAGAACTGGATAAAAACATAAGGTGAGTTTATTACAGATTGTACTCGCATCGCGGGTTCGATGGAGATCTTCACCAAAAGAGCACATCCACGGAATTTGATATACCCAAGGGGGAAAAAAAGCAAAATACTGCGAAATCGCGATAGACATGCAATTCTTTAATAACCTGACAACCTCAATGATAATAATAACAAACGACTTACCTCGACGACGTACGATTTGTTTCTCATGCTGGCCTGCACTACGCCGGTAATGCACTTCAGGTCGTCGTCGTAAATGATCTGCATGACGTGGTTTGATTTTACGGCATTTTCACCCCTCTGAACTAAGCTGAATTCTTCACACGAAAAAAAAACGCACATTGCGGAGGCTTCTACGGCTATGGCGATGCACTTGTTTTTGTCGCTCGTTTACCGACGCAGTTCAATGAATTGCAACAGAATGTTAAGTTGGGCTAGTTGGTTGTTCATGACTGGAAGGAAGCGCCGAAAGACAGGGACAAAAGAAGTAGGTAACGACGACACGTGGCGCACTCGCAACTGAAGGTTTATTGGAAAATACAAAGACTTAAATACTATGACAAACCACTTCATGTCCTACCACCCCACTCTCTCTCTAAAAATAAAATCTCCTTATCTAACAATGCCACAGACGGCTCGCTGACGCACTTGTCAACGCCCCTTGTTTTGATAATGAATGCTTCGTGAACTTCCCTTGTGGTTTTTTCGCTGTGTCGTCCCAGGATGGCTGTGTTAGTAAACATTGGTGTGCACGGGCATCTAGCGCAATGTACTGCCAGATGTCCAGACGGCGTCTGTTTGACAGCTGATGCATGTTCTCTTGCACGTTCATTGACGCAGCGGCCAGTTTGTCCTACGTAGGAACGCCCACATGATAATGGAATGTCGTAAACAACACAGGTTGAACAATCCAAAAACTTATTTCTGTGTTTTTTTGTACATTCTTCCCTGTCCCTGTGCGGGTAATTAATTCGCTTGCACAAAGACGAAAGTTTGCTAGGGGCCGTGAAAACAACCGGAACGTTGAAGCGCCCCGCAACTTTTTTCAGGTTGTGGGAGACGGCATGAAGATAAGGTATGATTGCAGGTCTACCTTTTGGTCGTTCATGAGCTTTTTGTGGAAGGCCTCTAAACTTTCTCTTCAATCTATCTGCTACATCAGCCAGTGTTTTTCCTGGGAAACCCGCAGCTAGTAGGCGATCAACCTGCAACAGGAAGCTCCTGCCCATTTCATGTTCACATGACTTCTTCAACGCTGCTCCAAGGCAGGACGCGGCGATACCTTCTTTTATTAGTTTAGAATGGGCAGAGTCGTACCGTAGCACCCTTTTCTTAGAGCGGGGCTCATAGGCCCAGCATGTGTGATCTTGAAGAAACGTGAGCTTAAGATCTAGAAACTGAAGATGCCCCCCGATGTTCTCTCATGGGTAAACTTCAAACCATGGGAGCATGCCGCAAAAACACCCAACAGTTCTGCTACATCGTTATCAATGCACTCTTTTGGTTGGAGGACAATAACCAGGTAATCATCCACATATCGGAAAATCCTAAAACGGCCTTCATTTCCGAGTCTTTCAAGTATGGCTTGATCACAATGCGCTAAGAAAATGTCGCACAGTACTGGAGCTACTCTCGAACCTATACAGATGCCCTGCCTTTGAACGTACACTTCATCATTGAACGCTACAAATGTGTTTTCAAGATAGAAAGACAGAAGTTCCATAAAGCTTTCTACACTCATGCCGCAGGCGCTCCGAAAGGCTGTTTCTCCACTGCTTTCGATACATTTTGTTACTGCACTAAAGAGAGGTTGGTGCGGAACAGAGTAAAAAAGGTCTTCGACATCAATTGAGAAGGCATCACACTTTTTTCCCGTCCCATTCTTCAAACATTCTATGACCTCCTCCGAGCTGCGGACCAAAAGGCATCTCGCAGTTTTAGTGACGACAGGTGGGTTTTAAGAAAAGTAGAAATCTGGGATTGCCACGAATCTCTTTCCGTCACTATCGCCCTAAAGGGAACGTCCTTTTTGTGGGTTTTGGCCACGAAGAAAAGTTCCAGAGACAGTTTCTTACTTGTGTTGACCTTCTTAGCCAGAACAGAGAGGTCCATTACACTGCACAATTCCATGGCCCTCAACTTCACCTTGTTCAGGGATCCCGGCTTCACCACCTTGAAGTTCTTGGCGACCGCCTCCCTTGCTTTGGCGTCGTACAAATCATGAGGCAGGACGACGAATCCCCCTTCCTTGTCGGACGTCAGTAGTTTGAGGCTGTTGTTTTTGAAGTGCTCAACAGCAGCTCCCATCTTCAGGCTTTTTGGGCGGTGGCCGGCGGTACGGCAGAGCACATCGACTCCATCCGAAATGAACCTTTCCCTGTCCTGGGGGAGCGCCCTATCTGCCATGGCTCTGACCATTGAAAGCTTTGCAGGGGGCGGTAGTTTAGGCTCGACGGCGAACTTGGGTCCCTTTTCCAGAGTCGCCTTGATGTCTTCAGGCAACGTTGCTCCACCGAGGAATGTGACCCCTCCTTGCTTCATCTTGCTGGAAGATCGCTTTTTTGGCAGCATCGTCAGCTGCCGGCGCCACAGGAACTCCGTCATCTGCTCGGCACTCTGTAGGTGCGAGGCAAAGCTTCGCTCAGCCGCTGGTTGATCTGGAGCCCTCCCGAAACACATCACCTTGAGGCAGTCTCTATATCGCTCCACTTGTTTCCAAGTCTCGGACCTGACCAACTTGCACAGGCGTCTGGCATGGCCGGTAGACGGGGGAAACCTCCTAAGAGCGTCAAAACTTCTGGTGGTAGATATCCGGTGCGGATGGCGTAGGCGTACATTCTCGCACGGCAGCATGAAATGGCCATAAGGTTAACCAGGGTGGTGGTGGACTGGAAGTTGTTAGGGGAACATAAAAAAGGGCCCGTTGTACTAGAAATGAATTGCAACAGAATGTTAAGTTGGGCTAGTTGGTTGTTCATGACTGGAAGGAAGCGCCGAAAGACAGGGACAAAAGAAGTAGGTAACGACGACACGTGGCGCACTCGCAACTGAAGGTTTATTGGAAAATACAAAGACTTAAATACTATGACAAACCACTTCATGTCCTACCACCCCACTCTCTCTCTAAAAATAAAATCTCCTTATCTAACAATGCCACAGACGGCTCGCTGACGCACTTGTCAACGCCCCTTGTTTTGATAATGAATGCTTCGTGAACTTCCCTTGTGGTTTTTTCGCTGTGTCGTCCCAGGATGGCTGTGTTAGTAAACATTGGTGTGCACGGGCATCTAGCGCAATGTACTGCCAGATGTCCAGACGGCGTCTGTTTGACAGCTGATGCATGTTCTCTTGCACGTTCATTGACGCAGCGGCCAGTTTGTCCTACGTAGGAACGCCCACATGATAATGGAATGTCGTAAACAACACAGGTTGAACAATCCAAAAACTTATTTCTGTGTTTTTTTGTACATTCTTCCCTGTCCCTGTGCGGGTAATTAATTCGCTTGCACAAAGACGAAAGTTTGCTAGGGGCCGTGAAAACAACCGGAACGTTGAAGCGCCCCGCAACTTTTTTCAGGTTGTGGGAGACGGCATGAAGATAAGGTATGATTGCAGGTCTGCCTTTTGGTCGTTCATGAGCTTTTTGTGGAAGGCCTCTAAACTTTCTCTTCAATCTATCTGCTACATCAGCCAGTGTTTTTCCTGGGAAACCCGCAGCTAGTAGGCGATCAACCTGCAACAGGAAGCTCCTGCCCATTTCATGTTCACATGACTTCTTCAACGCTGCTCCAAGGCAGGACGCGGCGATACCTTCTTTTATTAGTTTAGAATGGGCAGAGTCTTACCGAGCACCTTTTCTTAGGGCAGTGCATAGAGCCCAGCATGTCAGCTGATCATGAAGCAGACGCGCGATCTTGGACACACTGGCAGTACATTGCGCTAGATGCCCGTGCACACCAATGTTTACTAACACAGCCATCCTGGGACGACACAGCAGAAAAAACCACAAGGGAAGTTCACGAAGCATTCATTATCAAAACAAGGGGCGTTGACAAGTGCGTCAGCGAGCCGTCTGTGGCATTGTTAGATAAGGAGATTTTATTTTTAGAGAGAGAGTGGGGTGGTAGGACATGAAGTGGTTTGTCATAGTATTTAAGTATTTGTATTTTCCAATAAACCTTCAGTTGCGAGGGCGCCACGGTAATCGTCGCTACCTACCTCTTTGGTCCCTGTCTTTCGGCGCTTCCCTTGACCAGTCAATGAAGACGCCTGCTTCAACAGAGGCCAGCAAATCTATCGTGTCGTCTGCTACCAAAGCAAGCGGAGTGTAAGACTTCAGAAATGGCTTTCATCGTTGCGATACGACACTGAGACGACAAGAACATCTTCATAATTCGATATCAAGAAGTTAGGTTGCTTACAAAAATTATTTACTTACTTGTAAGCAAAAATCTAGCCTCATGTGGAGTCTCCATGCATTAGTCCATAGCAACGTCCCTAGCAACGGTTTGTTTGGACCCAGACGCCATGTTTTGACGTCATCACTTACGGGGTCAATACTAATTGACCCCCGTAAGTGATGACGTCACAACATGGCGTTTGGGTCCAAACAAACCGTTGCTAGGGGCGTTGCTATGGACTAATGCATGGAGACTCCACATGAGGCTAGATTTTTGCTTACAAGTAAGTAAATAATTTTTTGTAAGCAACCTAACTTCTTGATATCTAATTATGAAGATGTTCTTGTCGTCTCAGTGTCATATTGCAACGATGAAAGCCATTTCTGAAGTCTTACACTCCGCTTTGCTTTGGTAGCAGACGACACGATAGATTTGCTGGCCTCTGTTGCAGCGGGCGTCTTCATTGAAATGCGTCGGTAAACAAGCGACAAAAACAAGTGGATTGCCGTGGCCGTAGAGGCCTCCGCAATGTGCGTTTTTTTTTTCCTGTGAACAACCCAGCTTAGTTACGAGGGGTGAAAATGCAGTAAAATCAAACCACGTCACGCAGATCAGTTACGACGACGACCCGAAGTGCATTACCGGCGTGGTGCAGGCCACCATGAGAAACAAATCGTACGCCGTCGAGGTAAGTCGTTTGTTATTATTATTTTATTATTGTGGTTGTCAGGTTATTAAAGAATTGCATGTCTATCGCGATTTCGCAGTATTTTGCTTTTTTGTTTCCCCTTGGTATACATCAAATTCCGTGGATGTGTTCTTTTGGTGAAGATCTTCATCGAACCCGCGATGCGAGTACAGTCTGTATTAGACTCACCTTACGTTTTTAATCCTGTACGTTCTTTCGCGCTTTGGGGTCTTGCGGAAATCTGAAGAAACTGCAAGAATCTCTCTCCACGCGATGATTACAACCAGGTATACGAAGCACCCTCGCATAGCGCGAGTCCGCAAACAAAATTTGGGATCTCAACCGTTCGCCTGAAGTGCTTTTCTCGCGGGTGCAATGCGATCTTTTAGCAGACTATCATCTCGATCGACGCCCGGACTTTCGATAAACCATATTTTGCATCGCACCCCACTATGAAATCTTAAAAGTGTATGAAACTCATTATATTTCAAACAAATGCGATGTCAGAATATCGTCTTTATTCACACGATGCAAACGACGGCCCCACTTGGACGGCCGGCGTGCGGCAGACGGCATACTTCTTGCATTCGTCGTCTGCTGCAGGCATCTTGAGGACCGGAAGTTGCAGTCGTAAATATTTCAGAAACGAGCGATTACCGGCACACTTCTGTCGAAACATATATGACATTCAAGCTTTCTATATCTGTGATTTTTAGAAGTTTAAATCCTACTCCTGATTTTTGAACGGTCGGGTTTTCGTAGCGAAACCGAGCCACATGTATTCGTCCATAACAACGACCCTAGCAACGGTTTGTTTGGACCCATGACGTCACACTTACGGAGTCAATTTAGTTGAGTTTCTGTTTTCAAAAAGGGCACTCTTTGAGCACTGCGGAAGACCATCGCTATCGCAATCAGCTTCTGTTTTGCTCCCTGGCCGCCCTGGCACTGACCCGGACTGACCGTTGCCGGTTCCGCAGGCTTCGAGGATCAAGCTTCCTTTGTACGTTTCAGGCCGTTTCAGCAGATATTATAGATATCTTCCTTGCGAATGCCGTGTTCAAGAATAGCAAGCGCTGACTGAGAGCTGGGAGACGCTGCGTCTTACCAACGCAGGTGGCGGACAGCCCGTGAACACCGCTGCAAGCGTGCCGGTGAGCTATTTTGTTCCTGCGAAGCGCGCCGCTGTTTCAAACTTTGTCGTGTACCATGTGCTTGCTAGGCTATGCTTGATTGTAACAATGCTTCTGGCCGGTGTTATTTCCTGTTATTTGAAAAGAGCGTGCCTCCTTCAAAACCTATGGCTCGCTCCGGCAGAGTGAGAAAGATTCGCGTGCGCCGGAACCGAGAGACTGTTCTGGCGCCGTCTCTACGACGTTCGTCTGACGACGGCAGTTCAGGCTAAATCGCAGGCGGTCAAGCTTGCACCGCCGTGTAGTCTCAACAGCCGCCCGCCACCGGCTTGTTTCGTAAAGCGGGAGCGAGAAAAACGTTACAAGAGCGAGCAGCATGATTTCTTGCCTATGCATGCTTATGCCTGTGCCGCGCGGTCTCTTCGCGTATGCCGAAGCGGCACGCTTTCGAAATTTCCTATTGCGTGATGTAAATAAAGTAAGTTTGGGTAAACGTT
>JAZHYW010007924.1:0-46494 GCA_037355805.1 Ixodes ricinus | reverse complement strand
TGTTTTGGCACAAAGTTCGTGTGAGCCGAAAACAGGATTGTTATTATAATAATAATAATAATATTAAGAATAATAATAATAATTTTCATTTTTTCATTTCATTTCATTTATTTAGATACCTTCGTAACACTATAAGGTGACGGGTCGGTCGAAGCCAGTAGAGGCTTGAAGGACAGAACCCAGCAAATGGAATGTCACAGATAGCACAGAAGAAGTCCGTAGAGCACACATTTAAAACATGTATCGTAATTTAAAACATGTAATAATATTAATAATAATACTAATAATAATAATCTTTTTTATTCACACAACGATCTCGATATGTCAAATGACGGGTCCGTCTAAGCCGACAATGGCTTGTAGGACTGAACCCAGCGAATTCGTATAGGCGAAAAAATAACACATAAATAAAAAAACACGTACACAATACTTCGGCTAACCAGCCTCCCAAACCAAATTTTTTTAAAAAATATGCACAAGCAAGAACAAAACGAAGAACGATCATAGAAGCAAACACCCGATCATTAGCTTCAACCAACCAGCCTCCTAATTCAAGTCAAAACGACAACAGCACAATAATTAGCTTTCACAAGCATAATGACGGAGCCACTTCTTCAACTCTCCCTTGCCAGTAACGCTGAAAAGGTCTTCAGGAAGGGTATTAAAAATATCTGGGACGTAAAAACCGCATTCGTTTTCCATATCTAGTGACACATCTTTGTACTTCATACCGAGGAGATGTTTTGAGGAGGCGCGATGGTGTATGAAGCGTTTTAAAACTTTCCCTCCAAAAGTGGCGTAGAGCAACAGTTTCAGTGTACAAACTACGTAATCTCGGCATCTGCAAATCTCTAAAAGTCTTCACTGGATAGAGAACTTGAGTTATAGGCTACACGCTAAAATAATAATAATAATAGTTTTATTTGCACATACTGGAAGGGGCGCATGTAGTGGTGTGCGGGCTAGGCAGATAGGTGAAAACTTTCACGCAGAGCGCCTGCCAGCCAGACTTGTGCGTAGTTCAGCTACTTTACTCAAGTTACTGTAGTTTAACTACTTTTCTGGGTAGTTTAGTAACTTTCAAATACATTTCTATTTTGGTAATTAGTAGTTTTTTTAACTATTTTCCGAGTGACTTCTGCTCAAATTACAAATTACTTTCGAATTTCAGCGGTTGTTTTGCCTATCAACAGAGATAAGATGTTGGAAGATAAGCTGATATTCGCAGAGGGGGAAGCATGTGGCGTAGAAAAGGGGAGGGGGAGGAATAAAGTGATATGGATAGTAAAAAAAAAAAACAATTTTACCGACCTCCCAATTGCAATAACACTGCTACGAGCAGGGTGTCGAACCGGAACCGAACCGAACCGAAAACCGGAACCGAACCGTTATTTTTAACCAAACCGAAATCTTCGGCGCCATCTTGGAACTGAACCGGAGCCGAACCGAAAAAATATAACCGTAACCGGTTCGAAACGGTTCAAGGTAATTTGTTTTGTTAGTATCAAAAAAGTAATATATGGAAATAAAAAATTGGCAGATGTATTTTTATGTACTGATCAAATCGTCATACACAAAATTGCAATGTATGATAAATTGTGGGCTTTCGTGGGGCATTTGTATTGCACTATGATTAACCATGTGTCGCGTAGTCACGTGACTCCGTAACGTAACATGACTCATTGCGTCAAGTCGATTTAATGTCAGGAAGTCACTAGATGTATTAATCTTGTTGACAGCGTGACGTAACATCACATCACGATTTCGTACCGAGAGTCACGTGACACCGTGACGTAAGCGATTTTCATAACCCCTAGTTGAGTGCTCGGGTTCATAACAATCGGCATCGCCAAAAATTTGGGTAGCGGCTCATGTTCAATTAAATATGATAATAGCCCAACTCTAACAATATCTGCTCTGCAGTTCAGCCCAAGCGTTTGGTTTCCAAACCCTAGCGCAAGACTATGATGAACACTGCCGGTATATAATTAGCGTCAGATGACATGGACGCTTGTTCAAATTGCGAGCTGAGGAGGGCATCGACAGCTGTCGCTTTCTTTATTTTTTCTGCATCTGCTATTGCGCAGAGGGGAAAACTAATGGATGTTTTTGCAAGCTATCAACGTCAGGGGTTTCTTCTTAGCGGTATTTACTGAAAGTACAAAAATGTTGCACGACCAATTTTACATCATTATTTTACACCCAAACATTTTTTCGTTGTTGCTGAACTGCCTCGGAAAGATGTCCCCGAGAATAGAAGTAGTGAAATGACTAAATAAGACTCATTAATATGACGTTACACAGAACTGCACGTGTGTACGAAAGCGATACTTATAGAAGAGAAAGAAAAAAGATCCTAGTGGCCTCAGAGGGACAGCTGAACGTTGGCAGTCGCTCAAAGTCTCACACGAGCGTCGTTCTCAAGTCATTGCCCAAGTTTCGAGCACCTCTGTATTTTGTTCAAAGGAACCATAACACGATTTTTATACATTCACTAAATACTGCTTATAATCACTCCCTAGCGTTAATAACTGAATAAACATGCCTTAGCTCTTTTATCAAGACAATGGCATTCGCCAAAAAAAAAATTAGAAAAATATGCGCATCGTTCATCCCCTCCACTCGGAGGCAGAAGCGGCCACGTGTCCTGGTGCCTACCCTATGCCGCCAACGTTAATCATAGTGCCACTAAATAAGCTCACTTAATGGCTCTATACTTCGTTTCAGCTTGGGTCCAGACGCAGCCGATGCTACAAGCACGAACCTGTGGCCCTGAACAGTGCCTGTACTGCACGAGCGCGCGTGCTTGGCAGGGACGCTGGAAGCCCGGAGCTCGCGCTTGTAGCATCGGCTGCGTCTGGACCCAAGCTGAAACGAAGTATAGTTTCTCATACCCCGCGCTGGGGTTGGAAAAGGAAGAAAACACGTGCTGAGCTCCAGGCACTGTAATACCCCTGCCACACGATCAACTCGAACGCCATTTACAACGAATGACATTCGTGTGATCGACGAATCGGCTCGCGATCTGTCTCGCGTGGAACGCCCCACGCTCGGAGTGTCGCGCGCTGATTGGGCGATCGTTCAAATGTCATTCGTTGGAAATGGCATTCGAGTTGCCCGTGTGGCACGGGTCGTTAGAGTTCGGCTATTCTCATCACCGCAGTGGTCGGACACGAGCCCTACCCAAGTGTTTGCCTAGACATTAATGCGCCAGCGCTCACGCAGGCAGGTGGTTTCGATCCCACAATTACGTCATCAATCTTTATGAAGGCAAGACTAAAAGAAATAGTCTCATTTTATCCTTGCAATTTCACCGCGACAAAGAAGCTTCTGAATCAGTGGTGGTCTGTGCGAGTACACTTGGGCCATACTATACTTCGTTTCACCTTATCTTGTACCGCAGCGAAGGCTAGAGGCGCGAGCTCATAGCGTTGGCAGCTGCCCTTGGTGCACGAGAGCGTGTGCCGCCGAGATGTGCTTTAGAGCAAGGAGCTCGCGCTTGTAGCCTTTTCTGCGGTTCAACACAAGCTGAGACGGAGTATAGGACCAGTACGCCTCCGCAAAGTCATGTACATTCCAACCCGATATCGTTTTATGACCCCTTTTAACTTCACGGGGTGCAAAATAAAAGCAGGGGAGGGTTGCTGCTAACAAGTGACAAATACAATTGTCGAATCAACACACCCGAACGGAGGAGACAATTCTTCAGAAATACAAAATATTCTCTGGAGGAGCAACAAAAAAGAAAAAGAAGTGTGTGTGTGTGGGGGGGGGGGGGGTTAGTTTTAAAAAACATATTGTGTTGTAAAGGTTCCTCTTCTTCGCATCGTCAGCGCAGACCAAAAAGCGTGGCCCCGGAAACTACTTTGTGTGCAAAAACACTCGCGCCAAAAGCGCGTTTTTGTCGTGCCAGACGCTTCCCGTTCCTCACAACGATGCACTGAGAATAGTATGTGCCTTTCAAATACTTTACTTTCACTGAGCGAGAACCTCCTGTAGCGTGCATTTTGCACCATTGAATTTGATTTTCTCAGCAAGAAGCAATCGCAATGACCACCAGCATATAGTGTGATGACGTCACGTGCATACGATGTTAAACAGCTCAGCTTTCTGGTGAAATGCGATGTTCGCAACACTATACTTTGTTTCACCTTGTGTTGAACCGCAGGAAAGGCTACAAGCGCGAGCTCCCTGCTCTAGGGAACATCTCGGGGGCATAAGCTCTCGTACACCTAGGGCAGCTGCCAACGCAATGAGCTCGCGCTTCTAGCCTTCGCTGCAATACTACATAAGGTTAAACGGAGTATAGCAATATATGTCCTAATCGTAAAGTAGTACAGTATTTATAGCAGTCTCGCGAAGATATACGGCAGCCTAAAGAAATATTAAATGACATCACTGTTGAAACATAGTGCTGTAAAGTGTGGGCCCAAAACAAGTGCAGGTAAAAGCGAATATAACTTTAGCCCCCGAGGCAGTATCTCGCGAAGTTTCGAGCTCAGGCAAGCTGATGGAATGTGATTTGTATTAAGATTTTAAGAATATTTGTCTGCCCTTCATGCTATTTATCTATAATTAGGAATTTCATTGCCTGCATCTTTACGCATTTTGCAGAAAGGCGTTCTGTAAGGAATTACTTAGACAACTACCATTAATTATCTTTCTCTCGTTGCACATTTCGTGTACTTGCCTTCCGATCTATTATGTGAGCACAGAGACCTTTTAGGCATACCCTGCAACCCGATCTTTCACACTGCCAATCAGCGAACAGAAGACACGTTTACGCAGACTCAACAGCTCGCGTAGTTCCGAGTATCGTTCTTCTGTGTCGGTCTCAAGCGTTTATGTGAGCTTTATAAAGTAAAACCTAATGATCATTACAAAGTATATATTTAATTACTAATTAGGATTCAACAACATAAATAAAGGGCCGACCACCCTATAGAAATCCCCCCCTTTCCACCGAAATTATCTGAAAGGCGCTCTGCAAATCTATTCCGGCGTTTTTGTCCTCGACAGGCACGTTGTAAGTGATTTGGGACAGCCTTACACATATTTTTGATTTTGAAGCTAGTTTAATTACCTATGTGTTCCTCACACATCTAACTTCTGAAACATATGGAAGTCTGTTGTTGCCTCTTTTATGTGGCGAACACTACTTTTATGTGTCTGTGGGCTGGACAAAAACAAAGTACACAGGGGCGCGCGGCCGAACTATGACGATTACGCACGCAAACCGCCAGAAAGTGTCCAATTAAGTTGTTGCCATGTCGAGTATAACATGAACCGCTGTTTCGTATTACTTACAAAAAAATCTTGGACAGCGCTTAAGCCTCGCCTTTAAAAGTGGAACGCGATAGCGTTAACGGGCCTCGTTCCCATCGCCGTCTCATTCGCAGTGTCAGCGTGCCTCGCGTGGCGTTGTCAGGAGCGTGTCTCACTCGCAAGCAAAGGGTCGTGGATTCGAAACCCGCCTAAGACTTTTAAATATTTTTCTTTAAGGCAAAGGAATTACTTTATAAAGTGAAATCATTTGAGACATGCCGGCGACCTTTAATTCGTATTACATATCATGCTTTATCACTTTCATTCCACGCATAATATCACTTTTCACATAAGTATTGTGGGTTGTTTGAAACTCCTGCGCGAGGGCATGTAGCTCTAACGTCATGACCTTATCGACCAGTCAGGATTTTCCAGTCACACCACCAACATCGGCTTTTCTGCGACATGAGCTCCTTCACGCTGTCGCGTTAAAATCACCAATTAGCAAGGGTGATGCTCATTTGCAAATTAAACTGACCGGCATCTTGTTAAGAACAATCCCCAACAGCCACACTATGCCAGCTTACCCTGTATAAGAAAATGGTCACTTGGGCAATCGCTGTTTCGGGCCAGATTCGATCTGAGTGCGAAGGTGCGTATAGATTGGAGTGAGCAATTTTGATAACTCCTTTCTACATGATTAGTCGCATGCATCGCGGTGCTGAGTGTAAACAATGTTTGTTTAGAAAAACAAGCATTGTGACTGCCGCTCGGTGTTTCTATAAAAAAATAAACTGAAAGGGATTGTCTTAAAACCTTTGTGACATTTTGAAAATTTCATTGCTTAAGCTCAGTTGTGTTGTCCTTATCCTTAAATATATTTTGAAACGAATGTCGTAATTCATATTTCATGATACATATGACAACGGGGTGCCCATTTCATGATTTTATATGCTGTAATAAATTCCTTACTTCAAGGACACAATCATAATTTAAATTTTAATATTGCGACGGAAAGTTGTATTAATCACGGGTATTTTATACGACCAACCACACTTCGCGACATTTTATACCGTGTAAATAGATCAGCTTGAACTTTGGGATTTTACTTAAACACGAAGCAAGAAAGAAAGAACAGAAAACGACACTGTAGCTCTAAATTTCAACCTGATCTATTTACAGATACGTACTGGTCAGGCTCAACTCTTTACTGTTGTACTTAAAGGGAAGCTGAAACACTTCTTGAAAAAAACGAGTTAGAGGTGAATTCTGGTGTATTTTTATCCCGTGAATGCGAATATCACATCTGTTTTCCCTGAAGATGCAACTAAAAGCGAGAAAAGGCGAAAATCTCCGACCTGTTGTTACGTCATAAAAGGACCTTTCGGCCGCCAAGCGCGTGTCGCTCGTGTGGGCAGCGCCTGCAATGGAAAGCTTGCCAGTGCATATTTTTCCGCAATGACGGCAGTCGTGACGTCTCTTTCTGAGCTTCTTGAAAATAGCAAGAGTGCGCGTGCATAGCTTTGGCAGGCGCTGAAGATGCGCGAGAGCAGAGATTCCGAAAAGTCCTTTTGTGACGTCACGCCCCGGGAAGGAGGGGCTTTGGCGGTACTTTAAAAATTAATTTCTGAAGGCTCCGTGCGCCAAATTGAAAAATAATCTCGATATTCCTGATCCTGGAGGTAAATTGAAGGCCATTGAAGTGTTTTTTCTCAAATACAGAACCGCTTCAGTTTCCCTAAACGTTTTGATTCGGGTAAAATATGTACTGGTAAACTAATGGATGTTGAGTCGTATAAACACGACGTCATGCACGTTAGCGTAGATTTTTTTGCTATTGTATCGAAATTAAGTAACTGAATTCCATATGTCTGGTACCTGAAAACAAAAGTGAATTTCATGGACGATAGCAGAAACTATATAGTTAATCGTTTCACAGCGTAAATAGTGTCTACTGCCAGAACAACGCGGAAATTATGTTCTCAATTTAGTGGTTCAAACCGGTTCAAACCGGTTCGAACCGGTTTGAACCGTTATTTCTTGCTCCCTGGAACTGAGACCAGAACCGAACCGAAAGCCGTGACCCCGAAACCGAACCGAACCGACAGACAGACAGACAGACAAAGAACTTTATTGAGGTCCTGAGAAGCGCTGCCCTTAGAGCAGCACCGCGGGCCGCTCCCACGTGGGGACGGGGAGGCCTAGCCTCACCGCCGCATCGTGGGCTCTCTGGACAGCCCGGAGTTGTGGGAGAAGCTCGGAACTCGTGATGGCAGAGCTCCACTCCTCCTCGGTGACTTTATTGGGCCCCCGTAACGAGGGGCACCGCCAGAGCATGTGATTAAGGCTGCTAACCGACCCGCAGTCCGGGCAAGTAGACTTGAAGGTATCCGGAGCAATAATGCTGAAGAAAGCTAAACTGGGATATGATCTAGTCTGCAACATTCTGAGTGTGATTGCCTGAGACCTGGAGAGTTTACCGTGCGGGGGCGGAAAAGTCCGCCTGCCCATTTGATAGTGCTTGGTGACTTCGTTAAAGGTGAACAAGATGTCTTTAAATTCCCCGTAGCCACCCTGAAGATCGGCGTCCTTCCCGGCGCGGAGGGTTAGAGCGCGCGCCTGAGAGTTAGCAGTATCGTTGAGGTTGGTAAGGGAATCTAGCTGCGAATCGAGATGTGCCGGAAACCAAGTAATGGTGTGCGGAGAGATAATCTTATTGCCAAGAATTTTAGAGGCTTCGTCGGAAATGGAGTTAGAAGCAAAAGCCCGAACCGCCGATCTAGAGTCTGTGTAGATGTGCGATCTACTATCGTCCAGGAGGGCGAGAGCTATGGCCGCCTGCTCGGCCCTCGATGGAGTTGAATCTTTGAAAGATGCGGAATTGAGGATCGAACCCTTGTGATCGATGGCAACGGCAGCGAACCTGGCCGAGCGGCCATACTGTGCGGCATCCACGAAGCAAGTCGAGTGAGGTTCGTCCCTAACGTGTCTGAGAAGCGCGACGGCCCTGGCCCTGCGCCGGCCGACATTGTGCTGTGGATGAACGTTACGAGGAAAAGGAGAGGTCTGAATGCTGGCCCTTTGGGCGTCAGAGAGCTGATGTCGCCGCTCCGCAACGAGCGTAGGGTTGAGGCCGAGTACGGCCAAAATCTCCCTTCCGGCCGGCGAAGACGACAGCCGAGCTACCTGGGCAGTTTCCTGTGCCTCGATGATCTCTTCCAGGGTGTTGTGAACCCCTAGCTGCATGAGTCGCTCGGTGCTGGCCTGCATGGGAATGCCCAGCACCCTCTTTATGCTCTTTCGAATTAGCGTGTTCAACTTCTTCTTCTCGTGACCGTGCCAGCAGTGCATGGCCGCCACGTACGTGATGTGGCTCATGAGGAAGGCGTGAAAGAGCCTCAGGAGGTTGTCTTCTCTGAGACCTCCCCGCCTGTTGGAGACTCTGTTGATTAATCTGATCATGTTCTCCGTCTTCGTGGTGATTTTGTTAATCGTTCGACTGTTACAGCCATTCGACTCTATCAGCATACCAAGCACTCTAAGGACGTCCACCCTGGGAATGGGATTACCGGTACTCGTGCGGATCGTTATGTCTACTTCGGACAGTGGCATCCAGCCCTTTGGTTTGGGCCCCCTCCTGACAGGCCTGTATAGGAGCAGCTCCGACTTGCTCGAGGAGCACTTAAGGCCCGTGTTGGTGAGAAAGTATTCTGTTTGTTCAAGGGCTTCCTGAAGGGCAGTTTCAACCTCGCCCTCGCTACCGCCGACACACCAGATGGTGATGTCGTCGGCGTAGAGAGTGTGGTTAATGCCTTCAACAGTGGAGAGTTGTTTAGATAGCTTGCACATGGCTATGTTGAATAAGAGCGGGGAGATTACCGCACCCTGCGGCGTACCTTTCGGGCCCAGCTCCACGGGGTCGGACTTGAGATCGCCAATCTTGAGCGTGGCTTTCCTGGATCGTAGAAACGAACTGACAAACTTGTGAAACGTGTCGCCCAGTCCGAGTTCCGAAATGGAGTCCAGGATGTGCGCGTGGGTGATGTTGTCGAAGGCTTTTTCTAAATCAAGTCCTAGGATAGCCCTGACATCCCTCGTGTTCTTGTTAAAAATTTGGTGTTTGAGTAGCTTCATTGCGTCCTGCGTAGACAGGGACGGGCGGAAACCAATCATGTTGTACGGGAAGAGATTGTTCCCCTCGATGTGCCTTGAGATGCGGTTGTGTATAACGTGCTCTGCCACCTTGCCCACACAGGACGTAAGGGAAATGGGTCTGAGGTTAGCCAGCCCCGGAGGCCGACCCGGCTTGGGGATCAGGACGACCGTCGCCGTCTTCCAGGACTCTGGGACGGATCCCTGCTCCCAAATGCGGTTGATTTCATCAGTGAGAAATTCAATGGAGCCGTCTTCCAAGTTTCGAAGCGCCCTGTTGGAGATGCCATCGGGGCCCGGGGCCGATCTTCCGTTGAGGTTCTGGAGAACTTCCCTGACCTCGTTGACGGTGAAAGGCTCGTTGAGCTCCGGGCAGGGGGCCCCTTATAGGACGGGTAATCCGCCGGGCTTGAGGTACCGATAGGTAGGTATTTGTTTCTCAGCGCGTCCAAGATGGCGTCTTCCGTCTCGGACTGCCTGGCCTCGTGGAGGACTCTGCTAATGACCTGACTCTGATTGGAGTTGGAGTTGGACTCGTTCAGCAGGTGCTTGAGTAGATTCCACTTACCGCCGACTCGCATTTGACCATCGACCGAGTTGCACACCTCGTCCCATTGCTGTCTGGCGAGGGATTGACAGTGGTCTTCGATGGCTCGGTTGAGCTCCGCAATCTTCTTGCGGAGCCTGCGGTTGAGTCGCTGCCCCTTCCACCTGTCGAGAAGCGCCTTTTTTGCCTCCAGAAGGTGTGCGAGGCGGCTGTCCATTCTATCGATCTCTAGGTCTGTCTGAACCGTCTTTGTCGCCGATTTGACGTCTTCTTTGAGCTGCGTCGCCCAGCGCTCGAGGTCGATAGATGAGTCCTGGATCAGTGCCCGCTCCTCTCTGCTCTTGCGAAACTGATCCCAGTCCGTGATGGTAAATTCCTTAAGCGGTTTGCTCTTCACGTTTATGCAAGTGGCGAGTATGTTGTGATCACTGCCTAAAGCTTCGTTCAGGTTGTGCCAAGACACAGCCCCGACGTTCTTGACAAAGGTCAAATCCGGCGTGGTGTCCCTCGAGCATGAGTTGCCGATCCTGGTCGGGAACGCCGGGTCCGTGACGAGCGTGAGGTCATGATTAGCCGCCGCCTGCCACAGGTCGTTTCCCTTGCGCGTTGCTCGCGAGTAACCCCACGCTCGGTGCGGGGCGTTGAAGTCGCCGGCAACGATGAGCGGGGAACCACCTGCTTTACCAGCTGCCCTGCTAAAGAGCGATGCGAACCTCTGTTTTAGATCCTTAGGTGAGCTGTAGATGTGGAGTATAAAGATGCTACTTTTAAGCCGACCACTCGGAATGATTTCAACAAAGGAGTGCTCAACCTTGCTGGAGTCTAAAAAAGATCATGCGTAATGAAAGTGCATCTTTTGGAGACGAGCGTACAGATACCCCTCTTTCCTTCGCCGTAAACGACGTGCGATTTGTAACCCGGTAACGTGACCGCGTCGGAAAGTGTTTCCTGAAGTAGAATGACGTGTGGCTTTTCCGGATGGGATCTAATGAACTGCTGGAGGACAGCCCTCTTGCGCTGAAAACCCCAGCAATTCCACTGCCAGATTCCTATTGCTTTAAGATGAGCCTCCATGACTGGATATGCCAGTTAGCCTATCCTGTACATTGTTACAAGGTGTAGCCGCTTGGAGGTGTTGGGCACCAAAAGATGCCGGGTTTCCGGTCGGAGAGGGTTCATTGTTCGCAAGAGGACAAAACTCCATCGTCCCTCTCTTCGCCTCCAAAGTGCCCACTCTGGCCTCCAGCGCGTTGAACTTGCCGTCAAGGACATCAACTTTAGCGTTAAGCATCGCAACCGCTTCGCTGAGTGATTTGAGCATAACCCTCATTTCAGTCTGAAATTCCTCTAGTCCCTCATCGCGAACGGGACTTCGTTAAGGCCCTCTTTTTGGCCGTACGCGCCTCGGAAGGCGCCTCGACGGGAACCTCCATGGGTGTTTCCTCCCTGGCGGGTTTCGGGGTCTGCGGAGGCTGCGAGGCCTCGGACTTGCGAGCCGTCCTTAATTCTGCCATCTCTGACCTGAGTTGTTCAATAGCGCCCTTCAGCGCAGCGTTCTCCTTTTCCAACTGTACGATTCTGGTGTTGTGTTGCTCAGGCGGCGTACCCCCGTTACTTGTGTCGGGGATCCTTTGACGCGATCAGCCCACCCGGTCTCCTTAGCAGCAGGCTTCCGGATACGAACCGCTGAGCCCCCGGAGCGTGAGCGGCTTCCGGAGCGAGAGCGGCCCCCGGAGGCAGCCCGCGGCAGTCGGACCCTGGATAACCGAACCGATAAAAAGAAAAATTGACCGCATCTCCACGTGGTGAATGATGTTGGTTGGGGCGAAGCTCTGGTGGTGCTTGTCTGCGTAGACGCTGAGCCGCAGCATGCCGAGCCTTTCGTTCGTTTTCATCCATGTCAGAAAGAGAATGTGTGGTATGGAACGTGGTTATATACGCATTTGAGCATTTGACCGCAGCGCCTCTCGTCTATAAACGTTGAGCCAATGCATGCAAAGTTTAACGCGATTATATACGCATTTGACCGCAGCGCCCTCTCCTGTATAGACGTTGAGCGGCTACATGCAACGTTTCATCCATGACAGAAACCCCAGGTCTTGAGTTACTACCACATCTCAGAGCCCCCTACTCGTCCTGTCGCTGCGCAAACAGATTTCAACATTTTTTTTCATCATTTTTTTCATCTTTGTTTCTTTTTTTTTTGCCCTACACGAGCACGTGAGCTCACGAGCTCGTAATTTTTTTATTTTTCTTTTTTTTTGCCCTACACGAGCACGTGAGCATGTGCTCACGTGCTCGTGAGCACGTGATCTCACGAGCAGAAGCACGAGCACCCGACGCCGGCCTACGGCGGACGGACATACGGACATGGCTAGCCCCTAAGGAGCTTCGCCCCTAAAAATTCCGGTTTGACACTCTGGCTACGAGGCGCGGGGAGCGAACAGGCACGACGCAAGAGAGACCGAGTAACTGTCGGATTAGCGCCGAAGACTGGCGTTTCTTTGTATCCCGAAGCTCAAGAAGACTTGACCCATTTGAAGAAACGGCTTGTCCCCGCTTCTCCCCAAGGCAGGAATTCTTGCCCACTACAGGAGGTATACACACTACATCCTCACTCAAAGGATGTAACAAAGTGCAGCACCCGCTCTGAAGTTCATCTGGTGCTCCTGTATAGCTTGTGCTGTCTTTCGAGACGTCATCTGGTCATTTCTCTGAGTGAAGTAATGGCGCGGCTATAAGACCGATACAAATAAGTGCCTTATAAGTTGATTGTGTTAAATGGTTCGTCAGCGAGAATAAAGCAATTACTCTATAACGTATTAATTGCCGCCATTCTCCCCCCCCAAAAAAAAAAAGCTGATGCATTTTTGTTTTTGCCGTTCTTTTCGAAACAAAACTGATGCACCTCCGATTACCCCAAAGCAATGCAAACCGGTCAGCTAAAAACAAAAAAAAAACGTTGTATAGGGAATGAAAGGGCATTCTGAAAGAGTGTGTTAAAAAGTACTTCTACTTTACTTTGGAAGTACATTGTATTTATAGTACTTTACTTCAAGTACATTGCACCCGGTGTACTTACTACTTTACTTGAAGTACATAACCTCTCATTTACTTTGTACTTCCAAGTCGTTTTTAGACGTACTTTACGCAACACTGTAAGCAATCAAACACTCTCTGCAAAATCAAGCTCAGGCAGTGCTAAACCTCAAAGCAGAAATGATACATCCGCAGTACATCCTTGACCAAAAAGAAGTACACAACAATTAGGCATGCAGAAGCAGAACCAGCTATTAAAGCATTTTTGTGAAAACGCAACCGCTTTATAATCGGTTAGCAGAATTTCGCTAACGCATCAAAACCTATGTAAGTACTTCCTTGTTAGCATAGAAAAAATAAAAGTAACTTCAAAAGTAATTCGCTACTTTTTACGGTAATTAGTCATTTACTCAATTACTTTCCAATTTGAGTAATTTCTACTCTACTCAAATTACTTTTGAGGCTAATACTCAGTAACTTAACTTAATTACTTTTTTTGAGTAGCTTGTACATGTCTGCTCCCAGCCCGCCACCACATATGAAAAAAACAAAACAGGCAAATAAATGTACAGAATATACACACTACAGAAAGTGCGTAAAAAGGAAAGAAAAGATGGGAGAAAACATTTATCACAATATGACGAGGATGCCAGCTGCATTCCATACATTCTGTCAAGCTCTCGTGACTCGGTACCGTTTGACGGCAGTGGGCTACGCACACTAAGCGTAATTGTCAGTTGTCAGTCAATGTTTCAACTACATCGTTGCATCAATGGAAAGGTCAAATGAAAATCACGTTATCCAGAATGCCCCGCATCATTTGTCACTTGCGCAGTGGACTGCGTAAATTACTGGTCGATCTTCTGTTCTTGAGGCAGATAATATTGAAGAGAACCACACTCGCAAAAGCTCACAAACGCACAGTTACCGTGTCGCCTACTCCACACCTCGCCATAACCGCTGGTTGTACTAAACTGGGCGATGGTAACCGCGCGACTGCGCGGCGTCCATTTGCGATCCATGGCCCCGTCGCGTTCGTGCGCGTGCGCAGACATTTGCCAAATTTTTGCCGAATCTTTGCCGAACTTTTCTTCAAAATTTCGGCATGTGCGGAACTTTGCCGAATCTGAAGTTCGGCAGATTCGGTCCATCACTAACTTTTACGGCGTGTGTGTGTGTAGGCGTTGTAAAAGAGGGAGGGGGAGGAGAGGGCCAATGGTGTATGCGCACCGGGCGCTTTGGTCACTGGCTCCTTTTACGGCGCAGGCGATAGACCCCCTAGCAACGACACCCACGCTGGATTGGCTGCTCGGCAACGCGCGGAAACTTAAATTTCGGATTCGGACGGCGCGTGTATCACTCGAAGCGCGTTAACCCACCCCCGCGCCTGCGTTCACGCCGCTTCGCGGTGACAGTGTGCGGCTGCTAATTACAAAACAATTAACCCACTTGCTCCCCCCCCTCTCCTTCCCCTACACGCCGCTTTGCGGCGTCCAGCCGGCAACCCAAGCCCCGCTGTCCCCCATGCATCTCCGTAAATAGAGTGTGTGTGTGTAAGCGTTGTAAAGTAGATGAGGGGGTCACATACGATTTAGTTCAGCAATGTTTCGTCAACACCATTCGTTCTTTTTTTCAGTATTAATCGTAAAAAAGAAATGCCGTAAATATCGCCAAATGCCTCAACAAAACAAAATGTTCGAGGAAAAAACATAACAGAAGTAAGCCCACACCATGGATAGAACCGGGGTCTGATACGTATGAGGGTGACATGTTACCACCAAGTTACGCTGCCGCTTCAGAAACTCGCATTGTAACCGCTGCCTATGTTGACGGCGGCAGCTCCTATCTCCACGAACCAGCCAATCCGGCGTGAGCGCCGTTGCTAGGGTTTGTATCGCCTGCGCGTTAAAAATAGGCCCCCGCGGGTCGGGGGGTGGTGCCCTTGGTATTCTTTGGGCGCCGCCGGCCAGTGTTTGCCCTGCCCAGTGGCGGCTTTTTACAGGGGGGGGGGCAAAACACATGCCTTGCCCCCCACTCTGAGAACTGGGGGGCAAGCGCCCCCTTGCCCCCCCCCTCCCCGGTTGGTACGCCCATGCCTGTGTTCCCTGCTGTCTTGGTCTCTGTTCTTTCGTATGTTCAGGATGCCCGTCAGCCGCGGCGTTCCTGAGGTCTTTTCATTGGCCAGTTGGAAGCTGGCACTGCTGAAAGAGACCACCCTGCCGCCGGGGAAGTTGTTACGTTCCACACCCCGGCAACGCCGTGCTCCATCTAGAGCACACTTAGAAGAACGGTCCGCAACACCATTGCTCGGCAGAGACCCTCTCGAAGACCCGGAACCAAGGCTTTCGAACATCAGCTGAAGTAACCATCATCATAGGGTCTTCGTCTTCCTCTTTCTCCAATATCAAGAGAAGCTGCTGCTGTGGCGACAAAACCTCCGGGCCAATGAGAGTGGCTGCTGTACCTCATCTTCATCCAAGCCAGCAGCCACCACCAATCACCAGGATCCCGCCGGTGACGCAACATCGTGACATCACCGGGGCTATAAAAGGGGACCCGCGGACACGCGCGGCGGAGACGGAATGGGACCTACCATCGAACGCAACCATCATCTCATGTCCCATTAAAGCATAGTCACCATATAGCCCAAACCCGGCCTCCAGCCTGTCCGTCCTCCAGCCCTTAACAACTGGTGCACCAATTGTTGAGCGGCCACGGCTTGCAGTACGAGGCATCGAGATCGCTTCGTTTCGTGTTCTGAGGGGGTGGTTTATTCTCTCCCTCTGACGTGTGGCAAGCGCTACGTTGGCCAGTACGGGCCGCTGTCTCAATGATAGGTTAAGAGAGCACGCTTACAGTGTCTCCACAACCGCATCTGGTCATCTGGGCACTCATTGCCGCGACTGTGGTTGCCTACCCGACTTCCAACGGTGTGAGGTTGTTAAGCGTCACAGGGACCAGCTTACTCGGGAAATTCTGGAGGCTGTTGAGATAGCGAGGTTGGGTGCAGCATGTGTAAGCAGTCCTTCTGTGGCCCTATCAGGTAAAGAGATGAATTTTCTAGTTCCCTGACTTGCTCGTTTTTTAGCACGTACTCTGTACGGCTGTGTCATGGCGCATTTTTATATTTTATTATTTAGTGGTTATGTATCACGTGGGCTGAGATTCTTTCTTCTCTGTTGTTCGTGACAACGCAAGTATATATTGCGATTTTGTGTTCAATAAACTCAGTTGTAAGTCAGCGCTGCGTCCGTGTCGCTTCTTTGTCTGGTCCTCGTCTTTTCGCGCTGTTTTTAATTCCGAAGCATGTACCAACTCGCCCAAGCGTCAACTTTAGAATTACTTGCCAAGATTTCCGACTGCCTGAAACATCCCCTGTCTATGCAAATGAACACTTGTGCCCCACGCCGAAAACGCTTCTAGGAATGGCGGTCTCAAAAAAGCGTGAGCACCAGTGGCGATACGTTTGGATACGTAACTCCTAAGATAATTGGAAGGAAGGCGGATGGGACCCCTGTCATTACTATTTCCGACTCTGGAGATCTTGATAAGATCCGCTAAATACAGCTGACGTGACTCTTTTTACTGTTTCATTTTTACTACCATGGTTCGAGATCTAGGGGTTCTGAGGGTGGAATGTCTAAATACACTCATACAAAAACAGACAACTAGATCGTTGAGTTTATTTCATTTAAATGTTCAATCCGCCAGATTAAAAGAAGATAATCTTTCATTGTTTTTTGACTCAATCCAAACTTCTTTTGATGTGGTCATGATGACTGAAACGTGGTATAGAGATTATGATGATTTTTTTATTCGTCCAGGCTACACTCATTTCTTTTTAAACCGCAGTTATAGCCGTGATGGTGGCGTTTCATTGCAAACTGGTGCCTCGGGTTTCGAAATACTCAGTAATTATTCTATTGTGACCCGAGATTATGAGATACTTTCTGTTAAAAAAGGAAATCATATTTACTCTGTTCCATATCGTCCTCCAAATGGTAATGTCTCGAGTTTCATGCAGTTTTTAGCAGCGTTGTTTTGTTTAGCTAATCAAGAGAAGTGCCTCTTGTTCCTGAGTGGTGATTAATTCAATATAAATATGCTTGAAGATTCTCATCTCAAAGATGATTTTGTTGGTTTATTGACTTCAAACAATATTCCCAATGTAATTATACCTCCAACACGCATCACATGCACAACATCGACATTGCTTGATCTATTTCTAACTAATCATGATGAAAATGTTATTACTGCTTGTGTGCTTAGTATTGGGATCAGTGATCACCTTCAAATAATCATGTTTATCAATAAGAATATGTCAGATAGCACAGTTCCAAACTTTCCAACAATGTCACAAGACATAAGTTCTAGGACACTGGAAGAATTTAGAGAAACGATCAGCACTAGAGACTGGAGTCCTATGTTTAATGCCACAGATGCTGATAAGTGCTACGATTTTTTATAAGTACTTTCAAAAATGCTTACTCCACCTCATTCCCAATCAAATGCATCCGTCCAAACAAGAAAGCTAGGAAGCCGTGGGTAAATGGTCACCTTTTGAAACTCATTAAAAGGAAAAACGTACTTTATGACTCTTTTGTGAAAACACGAGACGAAGAAAAATTGCGCGAATTCAAAAAGTTCAGAAATTTTGTTAACGCTCAATTAAGACAAGCTAAACAGCTTTATTACGCGGCTAAATTCGACGCATCTTGTTTAAAGCAGCCCGATATTGTCTGGAAGCAACTGCATTCTCTTCTGCGTCGCCCATCTCAAGATAAAGCCACCGTTAACATGACTATGCACAATAAAATTATTTCCGGTACTGAACTTGCAGATAATATCAATGATTACTTTGTGAGTATCGGGAATAGCACTCATAATTGTAATGCCAAAAATGACATCTCCCGCACTAGCGAAACTATTTTTTTGAATCCCACGGATACAGCAGAAGTATTCTCGGTGTTTATGAATATGAAAAATAGCCGTAGTCGTGACTGTGATGACCTCTTAATCAGACCTGTTAAATTCGTACTAGATCTAATATTACCATGCGTAACTCATTTGTATAATCTCACATTATCATCTAGTGTATTTCCTAAAAGCATGCAAGTGGCTAAAGTTTCTGTCCTCTATAAAGGAAGGGATAATAATGACATGAGTAATTATCGCCCCATATCTATTCTTTCTGTTTTTTCGAAACCAATAGAAGAGATAATATATTCTCGACTGTTAACCTTTTTTGAAAAATATTTTGTGTTGACGGACTTGCAGTTCGACTTCAGAAGGTGTAGGTCCACAGAAACGGATTTATTAGTAGAAAAAGAGACAATATTAGAAAATTAGGAGAGTAAACTTTTAACGTTGGGGATCTTTGTAGATTTCAGTAAAGCATTTGACCGGATAAATCAAAAAAACTCTTCTTGATAAATTAGATTGTTATGGTATTCGAGGAGTTCCGTTATCACTCATTTCATCCTATTTACAGCACCGTTCCCAATACGTTCAATTTAATAATTACAGATCTACGCAGCGCATTAACTCCGAGGTCCCTCAGGGAAGTATTTTAGGCCCACTATTGTTTATCATATGTGTTAATGATATTGTAAATATTGAAACGTCTGCTAAATTTATTATATACGCGGATGACACCAGAATATTTTTTTTGATTCTAGAGTAGGGGTACTTTCAAAGCGAATTATTTTTTAAATAAATTAAAATCATGGCTAGTTATGAATTCTCTTGTTATTAACACAGCAAAAACAAAGGCAGTTTTATTTCAGTGTCCAGGATCACGCATTAGGTTGTCACGCGATTTGTTTTTGGAGGATTGGGCGAAAGAGTGCGTTGATAGTATAAAGACGTTGGGGGTAATATTTTCTTGTCACATGTCTTGGAATAATTATGTTACCTATGTGCATAACAAATTATACAAAGTTGATGGAATAATGAATAAATTCAGACACATACTTCCGGTAAATATTAAAAAAACAAATTTACAACGCGTTGTTTTACCCTGTGCTCTGCTACTCCCACCTGGTGTGGGGTTCAACTACAAAGGGCAACATTGACAAGTTACGCCTATTACAGAAAAATACACTTAGGATAATCGAAAAAGTTCCACGTGACTATCATACCCTTCCTCTTTTTGAAGACAATAAATTCATTGATATAACCACTTTGTATGCGCATAGACTGATAGCTAATTATCAACGATCCGTAAGGGAAAATAATGTCGTTTCTTTAGATATTGGTAATCTAGAAGCAAACGAGTCTGTATACCCATCGCAACATAGGCCCCCTGAGCGTATTCCCTTTTCAAGGACAAAAATTCGGTCTACG
Organism: Ixodes ricinus; assembly: GCA_037355805.1. Lineage (NCBI taxonomy): Eukaryota > Metazoa > Arthropoda > Arachnida > Ixodida > Ixodidae > Ixodes > Ixodes ricinus. The sequence continues at coordinate 27,146 of JAZHYW010007924.1, read as the reverse complement.
AAGATATCGCCATCAATTACCACTTTCATTAAACACTCTGTTTTCCCGTGATAATGAAATACTCTGCTAGTCATTGTTCCGTTCTAGAAGCTTTATAATAAGTAACCACCACTTTTTTGTATACTGTTGATTGCGAAGTTAAATTCTTGATGTTTCTCTTGTGTTTATCCTTTGTATAGGTGTATGCCTATGTACGTGTGCGCATATTCGTTCTTTTTTGTCTGTCGTGTACCAGTGCCGCTCTTACCTTGTACTGGGACGCTGGGACTCATCAAGCTGCAGGCCTGCAGATTTTTTTCCAGCGCCCCTGTCACAAATGTACTGTTTGTGGCAAAATAAACGAATTTGAATTTGAATTGAATTTCAAGAAGACATAAGACAAGCGCTACCTTGTGTTTGGGAGATAGCCGCCTAGTCGCGCTGTATTTCATTATGAACGCTCACCAACTCGCCCAATTGTTCATATTACTGCGTCGTTTTGACTTGTACACAGGTTGCTTTGAGGTTGCTCGATGTGGGCCGGTTTGAGAAGGTCCGTAGAAACCTTGTTCTTCCTGTTTATCTAACTTTGATGGCGAACGTTTTCTCCTTCCTCGCGAGAACAGCATGTGGACCAGTATACGTTGGCTGGAGAGAGCGTCGAACTGCTTCTGTTCTAAGAAAAGCGTGCGGGATCTCATGAACATTTTTGCTGATGAAAGGCTCAGTGGTTGCTTGGAACTAGTGGGTACCGGCAGAATGTCTTTGGTTATCTCTTATTTCTCGTCGTATGTCTCGGTCTTTGAAAACGCTACTGAAGGGGTTGAAGGGGCTGCTAACTTGGCCGGCAGGCGGAGGGAACGCGAGGTCTTTTTTGATGGCCACACGGATGCCAAGAAGGGCATTGCGGGAGAATATCCAACAAAGGAGTGGGATCTTGGTGGGCCATACTGGAGGTGTTCAGTTGGCGGTGAAACTTCTGGACGAGACCATTGCTTGCGTATGGTAGGCAGTCGTGCGTGTGTGTGTCGTTCCCAGCGGCTCTTGAAAATACGCCGGAAGAGTGCCGACTCAAACTGTTGGCCACTGTCTCCTCATTGTAACGGTTGTTGGGAGTGATAAAGTTGGTAAGGTGAGCTGTAGTGTGCCCGTTTATTCTAGCACGCTGGCACGACAGCCGACTTTTAAAAGGGAGGGGGAGTAATGCCACAAGCGTCGCCCAGCGAGCGCGTGCGTGGCCGAATGGTTACCATGCTTGACTGTTGCGCGGATGGTCCAGGTTTGATTCCAGGGAGCGCACTCTCCATTTATTTGTTCTTTTGACATTGCGCTCTCGGAAGTTTCAGAACCTTGTCGTCTGATCGAACTACGAATTTTCTATGCGCAGAACGTTCTACGCCGAATGTTCCAGAAACTCACGTGGGTACGAAATGTGCTCCGCGCGGCGAGCCAGAGTCACTCTCGCCTCAGCGCTCGATCCTGCTGTTACGCCGCCATCCACACCTGCGACCCTAGCCTTCACTTATTTTGTTTCGGGCAGAAGTTCGCCCCTTTATAATAATAAGCTTTATTTTCATTTCCCAATACAGGTAATGAAGGGGCCGAGAATAAAAGCCGCGATAGACGGCTTGACGAGCTCTCGGCCCCAGTGACATTCAGCAGCAGTCAGAGGGAACAAAATAAAACACAAAGGCATTCAATCAATGAACGAGCGCATTCAACGAATATTAATTATCCTGTTAACCTTCAAAGCATATAAATATACAAAATCTACGTTTACATAATAGATACAAATACATGGACATGAGGAGGAATTTCCAGATTAACAATTTACCGAGAACATATAGATACAACATCGAAGTATATACAAAACTTAATATCAGTACACTATATCAAAGCTATACATTACAGTACGTAATTCATTTAAACTCAATTTTTGTATATCAATGTTGTAAAAAATTAGTGAATTGAGAAGTCTTGGGACTCGGTAGGTTAACATTTCTTTGCCAACATTCAATCGGCACGTTGGTATTTGCCAATAATCGGGGTTACGAGTTTGATACTTTACAACATGTTTTTGTAAATTTAACAAAGTGACCAAGGAAGAGGTGTTATGTTGCAATTCTTTTTAAGGCTTGTGGATAGTTTATAGCTCTACATCGTTTTGATACTCAGTACATTATACATTTTGAACAAGTTTTCTGTGTGCGACAAAATGGCGCATTTGCAATAGTTCTTAGCATTCTTTTTTGAATTAGATAACTGAAAAGATAACTGAAGTAAACGTTAAGTTTACTTCAGTTATCAGTCGCCTCATCAATTCTCATTCATGACAATTTGACTGATGCTGTCTCATAGGTATTAATATCCAGAGCGATGCTGCACAGATATGGTATAAAGTAGAATTCCTTCAGATCTTCACGTCATACCTGCATCAGAGAGAACGGAGAAGCACGAAATCGTCGGCAAGCAGCGGCACATAACGACTTTGCGCACTGAACAAATTTGCGTGCACCAGCTCTGGGCGCTGCCATCTTACCGGTGACGTCACGGCTATTGCGAGGTCGCCTGACGAGCAGTCACTCTTGCGTACAACATGGCGGCAAACGGAGAGGGAGGAGGGGTGCCGCTTTCGAATTTCAGGTCTATCACTCTAAGCTTCTCTACCTCGTTTGTTATGACGAGCTTTCTCTAACGAAAGAGTTCTTTAACGTCTAGCTGCCCTGATAGTGCGCCAGGGACCGATAGTGTTTGAGGCGAAACTGTTCTTCACGAGTTGAAAACGTTCTTGGGCGTCAAAAAGACTATCACGACAAATTTTTTTTAGTGTTCTTATTTAAACCCGCGCTCGTTCCCAAGCCGTGCGAGCGTCTATGAGTGGCCAAGTCGGTATCGGCACGTGTCACGTGACGTCACATGACGTCACGTGTGACTCTGCCACGTGATGCGTGAGGTCACACGTGGCTGTGACGTCACGACTCTGTCTGTCCACTACATTTGGCGAGAAAATTTTCCTCTAAATTTGATGGGAAAATCTTCTGATAAATATAGCGGAAACGTCTGTGCGACATCACGTGGGACGTCACACGTGGCTGCGCGTGTTGCATTATGGGATTTTGCGGTTCCACTCACGCCGACACCTGATTTTTTGCGACACGACATCCTGAACGCTATCGCGTTAAAAGCAGCACCCATGGTGCCAAGAATTGAGCAATTGAGCGAGAACGCGTTTGAACTGAAAACACTTTTTGAAGCCGCTGTTAACCCAGCCATTAACAGAAGTACTTCGACATATCTTTATCGGGTTCCCTTGACTTGTGACTTCAGAATAGATCAAAGGCAGTGCTGCAGCACCACGAATCCAAACCGAATCCCGCAAGGATCGGAGACGACGCTGGGAAAAAAAAACAGGGCAACCAGCTTCTGACGAAGCTTGTAATATAAACTAGAAAACAGAAAGAATAAAACGTAGAGAGGACGGAACATAGACGGGTGCATTCTTCCAACTTACAATAAAGTTTATTCCATGGAATACGATCGTCCGTTCCCCCGCACATTCTTATAGGGAATTCGCGTGGTGCTACCCCGGCTATGGAAAACAGCTTGACAGGCAGGTGGTTACGGGCTAGAGACCTGTTTCCCTGACATCAACTTTCTGTAAGCTTCTGGAACATATAATCTAAAAACATCTGATTACTTCGATATTTATCCAATTCTCTGTTCAGAACGACGTGATTTTCGTCGTGGCTATTTTACGTATACACCGAACTATTTTGATTCAAGCACGACATTCCTACCGCCTGAGATAAAAAAAATGGACCTCTAGATACCAGTTTTATCGTTTGTTCCACGGCTTTCGATACATTTCCACACCTTAAACCCCTTCAAAGCTGCAGACGATACTAAGAAAGAATTCACTTATTAACTTGATCGCTAATTACTTAAAAGAGAGATCACACTTTGTTTCCTTTGGAGATGTTTAATACAGTAACGTCCTGGTCAGTTCCGGTGTCCCGAAGGGGATTAGTTTTAGGACCTCTTTTATTTCTGCTTGATTTTAATGACGTTGTAGACCATCTTCCTGTGAAAATTTGACTATATGTTGATGATTGTGTTTTATATCACGATAATTTTCGGTTTGATGATCAGGCATTGTTAAGTGTCTCATTTGTACAGTTGCTAAATAAAAACAAAAAAAAGGCCGATGGAATTTTTTTAGAAATCTTGGGTAATCAACCAATAAAGATAAAACCTGTGAACATGGTTAAAAATCGCGCACAAAGAGACGACGTTCAACGTTTACCGACTCGCCCAGCTTACCACTCTACTACAGCAAACCTGTGTTTTAGCTGTGGTATAAGCAATGTGATCCTGTGCCAGGTTTATGAGTATTGATGAATCTTCTTTACCTCAAGTCCTAAATGGTATAAATACACTAGTTCTATTTCTCTCGTGCACTGAAGGGGCTGGGGTATGTTAAAATTAGGAATGCCGCGAACCCTTTTCAAACCGAAGGTTCGATGATGGAATCAAGCGGTTCGAAATGTACGAACGATTTCGAATTTTCGATCTTTCCATATCAAGAAATTCGACGGAAGTCGAATTTTCGAACTTATTAAACTAAGAAGTTCGACGCCTTTCGAACTTTCGACCTTATTACGCTGCAAAGTTCGATGCTTGTAAAAGTTTCAACTTGAAAGACGAAAATATTCGATGATTTTTGAAATTTCGAACTTCTTGCTCTAAGAAGTTCGAAACGTTTCGAACTTTGGAACATCCTACGCTAAGAAATTCGATAAATTTCGAACTTTGCAACTTATTACTCTAAAAATTTGAAAATTGTCGCACTTTCAATTTCTGAAAAGTCAAAAGGTCGACGAACTTCGAACTTTTGGGGTAAAAGTTCGAAGTTCGTCGAGAGTTCGTAAGACTGGCGGGCGGTTTCATTTGGATTCTAGCACTGAGGTACACATCGCGACATTTTTAGCGCGAAAATAACATCGGCGCGTTTTCGCATTTTACTTATAAATAGTATTAGCGAGCACGAAATTGTATTGCTTACAATATAGAGCTAAATGAGCTCTTTCCGTAGCAATAATAACTTGGAAGACATCCATTGGTTTCAGAGAGAAAAACTGGAAAAACCGGCGATCGCTTGCTCGCGCCAACAGTGTCGCGCTCTGTACAATCGTAATTTTTTCCGCAATTTTATATGGGGCGTTGCATTCTTTGCGACAGACAATGCCGTTTATTTCAATCATCTGGCGTGCTTAGGTTTAAAGAAATAGATTCCTGAAGGAGCGAGGAAGGACGACGGGTTTCTGACAATTGTCGTTTGTGCCATATTTGAAGCGCGCTATAGCCGAAGCTATTTATGTTAGAGATGTTCAACTTTTTATGAATGGTTTATGTATAGCCTAAATAAGTGTCGTCTTAAGATATGATTATTGTTGTTCAAGACGAGTTTCGAAGAAATATCCAAACATGCACCTCGGTCAATTATGCCCTAAACTTGGTAATTTGTTTCGTCTAGATTGTTTGACGTATCGCTTTTAAACTAGCACCATACACAGTACATATCATTACCATCTGCAGAATACAAAATTATGTATTTATTGTTTTTTCACGTTGAGGAATAAATTACCTCAAGCGGGAAGATTTCTAAATACGTTCAAGTTCAGCACGTCATAAAAAAAAAATTTTTTTATTTAACGTTTTTGGGACGTAGTTTTTTTTTAGCCTGTACACATTTTGGTAGAATAAAATTGTTTCATATTTGTTGGCCTCTGAATATGCAAGAATACAACACTTCCGGCGGGTCCTTGGTAGTTTTTTTCTCTCCAGCTTTTTATTTTTGCACTGATTGTTATGTTTATTTATTTATTATTTTTTACCAATGGCCCAGTTATTGAGGTCGAAGAGACATAGCTTTGAAGTTACGAACCACCGAGCATGTGACGAGTAGTGCCTTCTCGTCACATGCTCGTCACATAATCTACGCGATCTTTTATGCAGTGAAGAGCGACAGTAGGTATACAGATGAATAAATAATTTCAGATTAAAATAAGCTCGACCATGCCCTCTTTCCCAGTATTCTTTTCTTTAACAGTCCAAAATATCTGGGGTGAGGGGGAGACTGAAGACGCCCCCCTTTCCCCCTGTTTTCCTCTTCTGACGCCACTGGTAAGGTAGAGCGCTCCTCGACCTCAAGTTGTTTCAACTTCTGCACTTATTGCTCGACGCTTCTTCCGTCCCGGAAAACAAACCTCCAAAGCAATTACAAACTAAAAAATTGTCAAGGTGCAGGCGAGCTCGTGTATGTTGATCATGATGCAAAATCCTGAAAATGGGAGTGGAATTCACAAAAAATAGTGTAAGAAGAAAGAAAAAGGTGACAGGACAACGTCTCAAACTCAGCTGAGTTGAGTTTGAGACGTTGTCCTGAGCTGAGTTTGAGGCGTTGTCTTGTCCCCTTTTTTCTGTCTTCTTACCCTTTTTTTTTCAAATTTCATTCCCAGTCTCAAGATTTTGCATCGTGTACAAACTAAACTTATTATACGCCAGCGTCACTCGGGCGGCGTTCGATCGGATTACTACCAGCGTGCAAGGGGTTAGGGAGGGAGTTTGCCAGATCGCTGCAAGGTTTTTCAGAGCCTCAACCCCTGCTACCCCTGGCCGTTTCGAACTGGGCTTGATGGCTGCGCTACAATGCGGTACGCTCACAACCCCCTCGTCTTTGCTCTGCAGGCTCTGCTCGTTCGTATTTCCTGCGCGGAGGCACACTTGGCAAGTTCCACAGTAATCCAGCCGCAAACAACTGCCATCTTCTACGACGATGAATGGAACGACTCCGCCGATGCCAGGATTTCTGCTGAACCACCGGCCATCTACCAGTCATCGTTCAAGCCAGCGTCATCTACTACGTCACACGAGCAGACTATATCAGCCGCAACTTCGCACGGACCGCTGTTTGGGCTTGGTGGCTGCGCTACAATGCGGTACGCTCACAACCCCCTCGTCTTTGCTCTGCAGGCTCTGCTCGTTCGTATTTCCTGCGCGGAGGCACACTTGGGAAGTTCCACAGTGAAGGCCTGTTCACACATGAAGCGAACCGCTACATGCGTAGCGCTTACCTCGCGCTAAGCGCGTGCTGACGGGAGCGTTCACCAGCTTTGTATCTCACCGTCAAAACTGTTGCTCATGGCAGATGATAAGTAGCTGACGGCACGTGAGGAGCGCTACATTAGCGCTTCGGTGCATGTGAGAACCGACCTTAATCCAGCCGCAGACAACTGCCATCTTCTATGACGATGAATGGAACGACTCCGCCGATGCCAGGATTTCTGCTGAACCACCGGCCATCTACCAGTCATCGTTCAAGCCAGCGTTATCTACTACGTCACACGAGCAGACTATATCAGCCGCAACTTCGCACGGACCGCTGTTTGGGCTTGGTGGCTGCGCTACAATGCGGTATGCTCACAACCCCCTCGCTTTGCTCTGCAGGCTCTGCTCGTTCGTATTTCCTGCGCGGAGGCACACTTGGCAAGTTCCACAGTAATCCAGCCGCAGACAACTGCCATCTTCTACGACGATGAATGGAACGGCTCCGCCGATGCCAGGATTTCTGCTGACCCAGCGGCCATCTACCAGTCATCGTTCAAGCCAGTGTCATCTACTACGTCACACGAGCAGACTATATCAGCCGCAACTTCGCACGGACCGCTGTTTGGGCTTGGTGGCTGCGCTACAATGCGGTGCGCTCACAACCCCCTCGTCGTTGCTCTGCAGGCTCTGCTCGTTCGTATTTCCTGCGCGGAGGCACACTTGGCAAGTTCCACAGTAATCCAGCCGCAAACAACTGCCATCTTCTACGACGATCACGACGATGAATGGAACGACTCCGCCGATGCCAGGATTTCTGCTGAACCAGCGGCCATCTACCAGTCATCGTTCAAGCCAGCGTCATCTACTACGTCACACGAGCAGACTATATCAGCCGCAACTTCGCACGGACCGCTGTTTGGGCTTGGTGGCTGCGCTACAATGCGGTATGCTCACAACCCCCTCGCTTTGCTCTGCAGGCTCTGCTCGTTCGTATTTCCTGCGCGGAGGCACACTTGGCAAGTTCCACAGTAATCCAGCCGCAAACAACTGCCATCTTCTACGACGATGAATGGAACGACTCTGCCGATGCCAGGATTTCTGCTGAACCAGCGGCCATCTACCAGTCATCGTTCAAGCCAGCGTCATCTACTACGTCACACGAGCAGACTATATCAGCCGCAACTTCGCACGGACCGCTGTTTGGGCTTGGTGGCTGCGCTACAATGCGGTACGCTCACAACCCCCTCGCTTTGCTCTGCAGGCTCTGCTCGTTCGTATTTCCTGCGCGGAGGCACGCTCTGGAAGTTCCACAGTGAAGGCCTGTTCACACGTGAAGCGAACGCTACATGCGTAGCGCTTACCTCGCGCTAAGCGCGTGCTGACGGGAGCGTTCACCAGCTTTGTATCTCACCGTCAAAACTGTTGCTCATGGCAGACGATAAGTAGCTGACGGCACGTGAGGAGCGCTACATTAGCGCTTCGGTGCATGTGAGAACCGACCTTAATCCAGCCGCAGACAACTGCCATCTTCTACGACGATGAATGGAACGACTCCGCCGATGCCAGGATTTCTGCTGAACCACCGGCCATCTACCAGTCATCGTTCAAGCCAGCGTCATCTACTACGTCACACGAGCAGACTATATCAGCCGCAACTTCGCACGGACCGCTGTTTGGGCTTGGTGGCTGCGCTACAATGCGGTACGCTCACAACCCCCTCGTCTTTGCTCTGCAGGCTCTGCTCGTTCGTATTTCCTGCGCGGAGGCACACTTGGCAAGTTCCACAGTAATCCAGCCGCAAACAACTGCCATCTTCTACGACGATGAATGGAACGACTCCGCCGATGCCAGGATTTCTGCTGAACCAGCGGCCATCTACCAGTCATCGTTCAAGCCAGCGTCATCTACTACGTCACACGAGCAGACTATATCAGCCGCAACTTCGCACGGACCGCTGTTTGGGCTTGGTGGCTGCGCTACAATGCGGTACGCTCACAACCCCCTCGTCTTTGCTCTGCAGGCTCTGCTCGTTCGTATTTCCTGCGCGGAGGCACACTTGGCAAGTTCCACAGTAATCCAGCCGCAAACAACTGCCATCTTCTACGACGATGAATGGAACGACTCCGCCAATGCCAGGATTTCTGCTGAACCACCGGCCATCTACCAGTCATCGTTCAAGCCAGCGTCATCTACTACGTCACACGAGCAGACTATATCAGCCGCAACTTCGCACGGACCGCTGTTTGGGCTTGGTGGCTGCGCTACAATGCGGTACGCTCACAACCCCCTCGTCTTTGCTCTGCAGGCTCTGCTCGTTCGTATTTCCTGCGCGGAGGCACACTTGGCAAGTTCCACAGTAATCCAGCCGCAAACAACTGCCATCTTCTACGACGATGAATGGAACGACTCCGCCGATGCCAGGATTTCTGCTGAACCAGCCGGCCATCTACCAGTCATCGTTCAAGCCAGCGTCATCTACTACGTCACACGAGCAGACTATATCAGCCGCAACTTCGCACGGACCGCTGTTTGGGCTTGGTGGCTGCGCTACAATGCGGTACGCTCACAACCCCCTCGTCTTTGCTCTGCAGGCTCTGCTCGTTCGTATTTCCTGCGCGGAGGCACACTTGGCAAGTTCCACAGTAATCCAGCCGCAAACAACTGCCATCTTCTACGACGATGAATGGAACGACTCCGCCAATGCCAGGATTTCTGCTGAACCACCGGCCATCTACCAGTCATCGTTCAAGCCAGCGTCATCTACTACGTCACACGAGCAGACTATATCAGCCGCAACTTCGCACGGACCGCTGTTTGGGCTTGGTGGCTGCGCTACAATGCGGTACGCTCACAACCCCCTCGCTGCTCTGCAGGCTCTGCCGTTGATCCTGCGCAGGCCGGGAGTTCCACGTGAACTGTCTGGCAGCGCTATGCGTAGCGTTCTCGCGCTGCGCGTGCTGACGGACGTCACCAGCTTTGCGTCAACGTTGCTCTGCGACGATGTAGCTGATGGCACGGAGCCATGCGGGCAGGACCGACCTTAATCCAGCTGCAACAACTGCTTCTACGACGATGAATGGAACGACTCCGCCAATGCCAGGATTTCTGCTGAACCACCGGCCATCTACCAGTCATCGTTCAAGCCAGCGTCATCTACTACGTCACACGAGCAGACTATATCAGCCGCAACTTCGCACGGACCGCTGTTTGGGCTTGGTGGCTGCGCTACAATGCGGTACGCTCACAACCCCCTCGTCTTTGCTCTGCAGGCTCTGCTCGTTCGTATTTCCTGCGCGGAGGCACACTTGGCAAGTTCCACAGTAATCCAGCCGCAGACAACTGCCATCTTCTACGACGATGAATGGAACGACTCCGCCAATGCCAGGATTTCTGCTGAACCACCGGCCATCTACCAGTCATCGTTCAAGCCAGCGTCATCTACTACGTCACACGAGCAGACTATATCAGCCGCAACTTCGCACGGACCGCTGTTTGGGCTTGGTGGCTGCGCTACAATGCGGTACGCTCACAACCCCCTCGTCTTTGCTCTGCAGGCTCTGCTCGTTCGTATTTCCTGCGCGGAGGCACACTTGGCAAGTTCCACAGTAATCCAGCCGCAAACAACTGCCATCTTCTACGACGATGAATGGAACGACTCCGCCAATGCCAGGATTTCTGCTGAACCACCGGCCATCTACCAGTCATCGTTCAAGCCAGCGTCATCTACTACGTCACACGAGCAGACTATATCAGCCGCAACTTCGCACGGACCGCTGTTTGGGCTTGGTGGCTGCGCTACAATGCGGTACGCTCACAACCCCCTCGTCTTTGCTCTGCAGGCTCTGCTCGTTCGTATTTCCTGCGCGGAGGCACACTTGGCAAGTTCCACAGTAATCCAGCCGCAAACAACTGCCATCTTCTACGACGATGAATGGAACGACTCCGCCAATGCCAGGATTTCTGCTGAACCACCGGCCATCTACCAGTCATCGTTCAAGCCAGCGTCATCTACTACGTCACACGAGCAGACTATATCAGCCGCAACTTCGCACGGACCGCTGTTTGGGCTTGGTGGCTGCGCTACAATGCGGTACGCTCACAACCCCCTCGTCTTTGCTCTGCAGGCTCTGCTCGTTCGTATTTCCTGCGCGGAGGCACACTTGGCAAGTTCCACAGTAATCCAGCCGCAGACAACTGCCATCTTCTACGACGATGAATGGAACGACTCCGCCAATGCCAGGATTTCTGCTGAACCACCGGCCATCTACCAGTCATCGTTCAAGCCAGCGTCATCTACTACGTCACACGAGCAGACTATATCAGCCGCAACTTCGCACGGACCGCTGTTTGGGCTTGGTGGCTGCGCTACAATGCGGTACGCTCACAACCCCCTCGTCTTTGCTCTGCAGGCTCTGCTCGTTCGTATTTCCTGCGCGGAGGCACACTTGGCAAGTTCCACAGTAATCCAGCCGCAAACAACTGCCATCTTCTACGACGATGAATGGAACGACTCCGCCAATGCCAGGATTTCTGCTGAACCACCGGCCATCTACCAGTCATCGTTCAAGCCAGCGTCATCTACTACGTCACACGAGCAGACTATATCAGCCGCAACTTCGCACGGACCGCTGTTTGGGCTTGGTGGCTGCGCTACAATGCGGTACGCTCACAACCCCCTCGTCTTTGCTCTGCAGGCTCTGCTCGTTCGTATTTCCTGCGCGGAGGCACACTTGGCAAGTTCCACAGTAATCCAGCCGCAAACAACTGCCATCTTCTACGACGATGAATGGAACGACTCCGCCAATGCCAGGATTTCTGCTGAACCACCGGCCATCTACCAGTCATCGTTCAAGCCAGCGTCATCTACTACGTCACACGAGCAGACTATATCAGCCGCAACTTCGCACGGACCGCTGTTTGGGCTTGGTGGCTGCGCTACAATGCGGTACGCTCACAACCCCCTCGTCTTTGCTCTGCAGGCTCTGCTCGTTCGTATTTCCTGCGCGGAGGCACACTTGGCAAGTTCCACAGTAATCCAGCCGCAAACAACTGCCATCTTCTACGACGATGAATGGAACGACTCCGCCAATGCCAGGATTTCTGCTGAACCACCGGCCATCTACCAGTCATCGTTCAAGCCAGCGTCATCTACTACGTCACACGAGCAGACTATATCAGCCGCAACTTCGCACGGACCGCTGTTTGGGCTTGGTGGCTGCGCTACAATGCGGTACGCTCACAACCCCCTCGTCTTTGCTCTGCAGGCTCTGCTCGTTCGTATTTCCTGCGCGGAGGCACACTTGGCAAGTTCCACAGTAATCCAGCCGCAAACAACTGCCATCTTCTACGACGATGAATGGAACGACTCCGCCAATGCCAGGATTTCTGCTGAACCACCGGCCATCTACCAGTCATCGTTCAAGCCAGCGTCATCTACTACGTCACACGAGCAGACTATATCAGCCGCAACTTCGCACGGACCGCTGTTTGGGCTTGGTGGCTGCGCTACAATGCGGTACGCTCACAACCCCCTCGTCTTTGCTCTGCAGGTGCGTAATACTATCACTTTGTTTGCCAAAAAGAATAACAATGTCTGTCTAGTGCAGCTACCAAGCCCACGCTGCTGTGTTTCAATTTTTTGCCAGTGTATTGATGTTGTTAATCAGCTTTTGGTGTTGTCCGGGGACGTTGAGGAGAATCCGGGGCCCGACAAGGAAACTCGCGCGACTCGTAGCAATTCAACTACCCAGTCTCCCGCACCACCATCGCAAGAAATCCTTACAGCTTTAGCAAAAATTAATGCTGGACAAGACGCCCTAATGGAGGAACTAAAATCGATAAAAACTAGCATATCGGTAACAGACGCGAAAGTCGGAGACCTATCTAATCGGATGGCTCGGATCGAAAAAGAAATTTCCTCCCTTCCTGCCGTCTACGACGAAGTCAGTACTATCAACTCGAAAACTGCCGAGACTGCCAAAAAGCTTGCTGATTTGACGGCACGTGTCGACGTTGCTGAAAATCGCTCTCGTCGCAACAATCTCGTTTTTTTTTGGCTTACAAGACAATCCCACGGAGTCCTGGAAGGAATCGGAGCAACTGATAGTCGAACATTGCACACGGCATCTTGATATACAGATCGATCCAAATTATATTGAGCGCTCTCATCGAATCGGAAAATTTTGCCCGGAAAAAAACAGGCCGATAGTTGTACTATTTTCGTCTTTTAAGACAAGAGAGGTGGTTTTGGCAAAAGGGTTTAGATTTAAGGGAACTGCTTACAGCGTGAGTGAGGATTTTTCACCTGAAACCCGTCTGGCACGCAATCAACTCTTATCATTTGCTCGCTCACAATCGTTGCCTTTTAAACTCCGCCACAATCACCTCGTCATTGGCAATACGCGCTATGTCTTTGACCCTACTGAAGGACTAGTGAAAAAATGCAACTCATAGGAAAGTACAGCCGTGCATCAACTACCCGCAAATGTGAAAGCGACTACGATACAAAACCCACTTAGCCTATCTGTTCTTTTTACTAACATCCGAAGTATTATGCCGAAACGTGAAGACGTATGCAGTCTGATTTCTTCCTCCGACTGTGATCTCGTCGTCCTCACCGAAACATGGCTTTCACCCAGTGTTGACGATTCGGAGGTATTCAATGATACTCCTGGGTACAAGCTTTTTCGTAAAGATAGGACAACCGGGCGAGGTGGGGGTGTGTTAATAGCAATCAAGGATCGTTTTGCCTGCAATCTTGTCAATGTATCATCACCCTTGGAGATGCTTTGGATACGCTGCAGCTCTGCTACCTCCACAATCCTCGTTGGGGTGTGCTACCGTCCTCCTCACAGCGACGTTTTATTTCCATCTCATGTCAATGAAGGCCTCTCATTTCTGATCAATAAATTCCCTCGATCCAAGCTTCTGCTCTTCGGCGACTTCAACTACCCTGGAATTCAGTGGTCAGACCTATCAGTACAATCAGCCTCAAACCCAACCGAATGTTCTGAATTCCTTAACGTCTGCCATACGTTTAATCTCGCACAGGTCGTGAATGAGCCCACAAGAACCACAACACATACATCTAACATTCTCGACTTGATCCTGACATCCGAACCTGACAGCTTAAAATCTATCGCATTCCTTCGTAAAATCAGCGATCACAAAGTAATCCACGCCACCTTCGCCTTCCCCCTTCAAACCCGAATTGATAGCCAAAAAATAATTAAACTCTATGACAAAGGTAACTACGACGCAATTAATACAGAATTAAGTCATTTCCTTACATCGTTTGAACATGACTTTGATGGGCGCTCTGTTGACGAGAACTGGAAATTATTCGCAAATAAAATACACCTACTCATTGAACAATACATACCATCGATAAATATAAAAAGTAATTCATCTTCACCATGGTACAATGCCAAGCTAAAGCGCCTAAATAATAAGAAGAAACGTGCGTTTAGAAAGGCCCGGTTGTCTGGATTAGCGCGATTATGGGACAAATATTATCAAATAGAGAATGACTATAAACATGTTATCAGGGAAACCAAGCGAACCTTTTTTTGTATACAACTCCCGTCAATGCTCAAAGAAAACCCCAGAAAATTTTGGCAAGCGCTAAATCCCCAGAAGCCTGATGCAGCGGTAGCCATAATGGATGAGTCAGGTGCTTGTGTCGATAACAGCCAGTGCGCCACCATTCTTAACGAAGCATTCTGTTCCATATTTACTAATGAAAATCTTGACACACTACCCTCCACCATCAGCACTCAGTATCCAATGATGGATCCGATTACTTTTACTCTCCCTGGTATTGTTAACATAATCGACTCCATAAAACTTTCCTCCTCGACGGGTATTGACGACATTAATTCCAAGGTTCTAAAAAACACTAAAAATATCTGCAGTGCTTTGCTCTCAATGATATTTGTTCAGTCCCTCACTGTGGGCCTTGTTCCACAGGATTGGAAAGTGGGGAGGGTCATTCCTATCTTTAAGAAAGGGGATCGGTGCTCACCACTTAACTACCGTCCCATTTCCCTAACTTGCGTATCATCCAAAATTATGGAACACATTATTTACTCTCATGTTGCGCGTTTTCTTGAAACTAATGATTTTATTCATCCATCGCAACATGGATTCAGAAAAGGATTCTCATGCGAAACTCAACTAGCCACACTTGCCCATGACCTGCATATGAACCTCGATAACAACATCCAAACCGACGTCATTTTCTTAGATTTTGCAAAAGCATTTGACAAGGTTCCTCATCAACGCCTAATGCTCAAACTTTCCCAACTTAACTTAGACCCGCAGATACTAACATGGATTGGTAATTTCCTGCAGGATCGCAAGCAATTCGTAAACGTCAATAACCATTCATCTAACTACGCACCCGTAACCTCCGGCGTCCCCCAGGGCACTGTTTTGGGTCCCCTCCTTTTCCTTATTTACAT
This sequence comes from Ixodes ricinus, assembly GCA_037355805.1. NCBI lineage: Eukaryota > Metazoa > Arthropoda > Arachnida > Ixodida > Ixodidae > Ixodes > Ixodes ricinus. The sequence goes on along the minus strand of JAZHYW010007924.1, from coordinate 11,598 downwards.
TAATGACCTTCCCTCTTCTGTTTCCTGCAACGTCCGCCTATTCGCTGACGATTGCGTTGTGTATCGTAATATTACTAATCTAAGTGACCAGGTATCTCTTCAAAATGATCTTAATGGAGTTCAAACCTGGTGCGATTTGTGGCAAATGTCATTAAACATTAGTAAGTGTACTTTAGTTTCCTTTCATCGGCGCTCTAACCCACTAACCTACAACTATTCTATCAATGAGACCACAATTCCATCAGCACGAAGTTATAAATACCTAGGTGTGCACTTCTCTAGTAACCTATCTTGGGCACTACATATTAACCATGTCATCTCTGAGTCTAACAGATCACTCGGACAACTAAAACGTCACCTCAAATTCGCACCTGTAAACTTAAGACTTGCCGCCTATAAAACACTAATCCGCCCAAAGCTAGAGTACGCTGCCGCTATATGGGACCCATTCCAAAATTACCTCAGTCATCAATTAGAAGCAATTCAAAATCGTGCAGTCAGGTTCATTTTTTCTAGCTATTCATATGAAATAAGTGTCACCGGCCTAAAGGAACGTGCTCAACTAGATAACCTATCACTTCGCCGAAAATATTTTACACTAACACTCTTTCACAAATTTTATTACGATTTCCAGCCAAATTCAGCGTACATCATGCCATCCGCACGAACGCCTTATCGCACCGGTCATCCACTCAACGTGATGCGCACCAAAACTAGAACAGTGACCTCGTCTGCTTCATTTTTTCCACGCGCAGCGAAGGAATGGAATGACCTTCCCCACAGCATCGTTTCCATATCTTCTCCTCTTCATTTCAAAGAGAAATTGAACGAAGTCATTCTCACCGCTGCCTCATAGTTGAAAGTGTCTTTACAATGTTTTGATTTTTGAATGATTTCAGTTTAACCTTGTATACTTTCTTGTGTCATTTTACTCCTATTGTTCTTGTTTTCTTCACTAATTTTACAAACGCGAGTGTTAAAACCTTCTGTAATACCCTCCTTGAGGGGGTCTTGAAGGTCAATTGAAATAAATAAATTAATAAATAAGGGATACCCACCTCACCAATTCCTACTGCTGAGCAACAGACGCCGATTGCGAAAGACTCGTCTACGCCACCCTCCCCTCGACTTCCTGATGAGCGGCAAGCATCCACTCTTCCTGGTCCTCCGGATCCTGAACAAGGGATACCCACCTCACCAATTCCTACTGCTGAGCAACAGACGCCGATTGCGAAAGACTCGTCTACGCCACCCTGCCCTCGACTTCCTGATGAGCGGCAAGCATCCACTCTTCCTGGTCCTCCGGATCCTGAACAAGGGATACCCACCTCACCAATTCCTACTGCTCAGCAACAGACGCCGATTGCGAAAGACTCGTCTACGCCACCCTGCCCTCGACTTTCTGATGAGCGGCAAGCATCCACTCTTCCTGGTCCTCCGGATCCTGAACAAGGGATACCCACCTCACCAATTCCTACTGCTGAGCAACAGACGCCGATTGCGAAAGACTCGTCTACGCCACCCTCCCCTCGACTTCCTGATGAGCGGCAAGCATCCACTCTTCCTGGTCCTCCGGATCCTGAACAAGGGATACCCACCTCACCAATTCCTACTGCTCAGCAACAGACGCCGATTGCGAAAGACTCGTCTACGCCACCCTGCCCTCGACTTCCTGATGAGCGGCAAGCATCCACTCTTCCTGGTCCTCCGGATCCTGAACAAGGGATACCCACCTCACCAATTCCTACTGCTGAGCAACAGACGCCGATTGCGAAAGACTCGTCTACGCCACCCTCCCCTCGACTTCCTGATGAGCGGCAAGCATCCACTCTTCCTGGTCCTCCGGATCCTGAACAAGGGATACCCACCTCACCAATTCCTACTGCTCAGCAACAGACGCCGATTGCGAAAGACTCGTCTACGCCACCCTCCCCTCGACTTCCTGATGAGCGGCAAGCATCCACTCTTCCTGGTCCTCCGGATCCTGAACAAGGGATACCCACCTCACCAATTCCTACTGCTGAGCAACAGACGCCGATTGCGAAAGACTCGTCTACGCCACCCTGCCCTCGACTTCCTGATGAGCGGCAAGCATCCACTCTTCCTGGTCCTCCGGATCCTGAACAAGGGATACCCACCTCACCAATTCCTACTGCTGAGCAACAGACGCCGATTGCGAAAGACTCGTCTACGCCACCCTCCCCTCGACTTCCTGATGAGCGGCAAGCATCCACTCTTCCTGGTCCTCCGGATCCTGAACAAGGGATACCCACCTCACCAATTCCTACTGCTGAGCAACAGACGCCGATTGCGAAAGACTCGTCTACGCCACCCTCCCCTCGACTTCCTGATGAGCGGCAAGCATCCACTCTTCCTGGTCCTCCGGATCCTGAACAAGGGATACCCACCTCACCAATTCCTACTGCTGAGCAACAGACGCCGATTGCGAAAGACTCGTCTACGCCACCCTCCCCTCGACTTCCTGATGAGCGGCAAGCATCCACTCTTCCTGGTCCTCCGGATCCTGAACAAGGGATACCCACCTCACCAATTCCTACTGCTAAGCAACAGACGCCGATTGCGAAAGACTCGTCTACGCCACCCTGCCCTCGACCTTCTGAAGAGCGGCAAGCATCCACTCTTCCTGGTCCTCCGGATCCTGAACAAGGATACGCACCTCACCAATTCCTACTGCTAAGCTACAGACGCCGATTGGCGAAAGACTCGTCTACGCCTACCCTGCCCTCGACTTCCGAAGAGCAGCAAGCATCCAACTCTTCCTGGTCCTCCGGATCCTGAACAAGGGATACCCACCTCACCAATTCCTGCTGCTAAGCTACAGACGCCGATTGCGAAAGACTCGTCTACGCCACCCTGCCCTCGACTTTCTGAAGAGCAGTGAAGCATCCACTCTTCCTAGGTCCTCCGGATCCTGAACAAGGGATACGCACCTCACCAATTCCTACTGCTAAGCTACAGACGCCGATTGCGAAAGACTCGTCTACGCCACACCTGCCCTCAACCTTCCGAAGAGCAGCAAGCATCCACTCTTCCTGGTCCTCCGGATCCTGAACAAGGGATACGCACCTCACCAGTTCCTACTGCTAAGCTACAGACGCCGATTGCGAAAGACTCGTCTACGCCACCCTGCCCTCAACCTTCCGAAGAGCAGCAAGCATCCACTCTTCCTGGGCCTCCGGATCCTGAACAAGGGATACGCACCTCACCAATTCCTACTGCTAAGCTACAGACGCCGATTGCGAAAGACTCGTCTACGCCACCCTGCCCTCGACCTTCTGAAGAGCAGCAAGCATCCACTCTTCCTGGGCCTCCGGATCCTGAACAAGGGATACGCACCTCTACCAATTCCTACTGCTAAGCTACAGACGCCGATTGCGAAAGACTCGTCTACGCCACCCTGCCCTCAACCTTCTGAAGAGCAGCAAGTGTCCACTCTTCCTGGGCCGCCTCCGGATCCTGAACAAGGGATTCGCACCTCACCAATTCCTACTGCTAAGCTACAGACGCCGATTGCGAAAGACTCGTCTACGCCACCCTGCCCTCGACTTTCTGAAGAGCAGCGAAGCACTATCCACTCTTCCTGGTGCACTCCCGGATCCTGAACAAGGGATACGCACCTCACAATTCCTACTGCTAAGCTACAGACGCCGATTGCGAAAGACTCGTCTACGCCACCCTGCCCTCAACCTTCCGAAGAGCAGCAAGCATCCACTCTTCCTGGGCCTCCGGATCCTGAACAAGGGATTCGCACCTCACCAATTCCTACTGCTAAGCTACAGACGCCGATTGCGAAAGACTCGTCTACGCCACCCTGCCCTCAACCTTCTGAAGAGCAGCAAGCATCCACTCTTCCTGGGCCTCGGATCCTGAACCAAGGGATACGCACCTCACCAATTCCTACTGCTAAGCTACAGACGCCGATTGCGAAAGACTCGTCTACGCCACCCTGCCCTCAACCTTCTGAAGAGCAGCAAGCATCCACTCTTCCTGGGCCTCCGGATCCTGAACAAGGGATTCGCACCTCACCAATTCCTACTGCTAAGCTACAGACGCCGATTGCGAAAGACTCGTCCTACTGCAGCCACCCTGCCCTCAACCTTCACGAAGAGCAGCAAGCATACACTCTTCCTGGGCCTCCGGATCCTGGAACAAGGGATGACGGTGACCTCGCCAATTCCTACTGCCAAGCAAGCAGGCGCCGGTTGCGAGGCTCGTCTACGCCACCCTGCACCTCAACCTTCTGAAGAGCAGCAAGCATCCACTCTTCCTGGTCCTCCGGATCCTGAACAAGCGATACGCACCCTTCACCAATTCCTACTGCTAAGCTACAGACGCCGATTGCGAAAGACTCTCGTCTACGCCACCCTGCCCTCGACTTTCTGAAGAGCAGCAGCACCACTCCACCTGGTCCTCCCGGATCCTGAACAAGCGATACGCACCTCACCAATTCCTGCTGCTAAGCAACAGACACTGATTGCGAAAAGAATCGTCTACGCCACCCTGCCTCTCGGACTTTCCCAACTGAAGAGCAGCAAGCATCCACTCTTCCCATCGTCCTCCGGATCCTGAACAAGCGATATCGCACCTCACCGATTCCTACCGCTAAGCTACAGGACGCCGATTGCGAAAGACCTCGTCTGCACGCCACCCTGCCCTCGACTTTCTGAAGAGCAGCCGAAGCATCCACTCTTCCTGGTCACTCCGGATCCTGAACAAGGATACGCACCTCTCCAATTCCTGCTAAGCTACAGACGCCGATTGCAGGCCGTCTACTGCCCGCCTCGACTTTCCGAAGAGCAGCAGCATCCACTCTTCCTGGTCCCCGATCCTGAACAAGCGATACGCACCTCACCAATTCCTACTGTAAGCTACAGACGCCGATGCGAAAGACTCGTCTACGCCACCTGCCCTTGACTTTCTGAAGAGCAGCAAGCATCCACTCTTCCTGGTCCTCCGGATCCTGAACAAGCGATACGCACCTCGCAATTCCATGCAGCAACAGACGCCGGTGCGAAAATGTCTACGTCACCCTGCCCTCAACCTTCTGAAGTAGCAGCAAGCCCACTCTTCCTGGTCCTCCGATCCTGAACAAGGGATACGCACCTCACCAATTCCTACTGCTGAGCTACAGACGCCGATTGAAAGACTCGTCTACGCGACCCTGCCCTCAACCTTCCGAAGAGCCGCGGCAGCCCCCTTCCTGGGCCTCCGATCCTGAACAAGGGATACGCACCTCACCAATTCCTACTGCTAAGCTAGCAGACGCCGATTGCGAAAGACTCGTCCATGCCACCCTGCCCTCAACCTTCTGAAGAGCAGCAAGCATCCACTCTTCCTGGTCCTCGGATCCTGAACAAGAGATACGCCTCCGCAATTCCTACTCGCTAAGCTACAGACGCCGATTGCGAAAGACCTCGTCTACGCCACCCTGCCCTCAACCTTCTGAAGAGCAGGAAGCATCCACTCTTCCTGGGCCTCCGGATCCTGAACAAGGGATACGCACCTCACCAATTCCTACTGCTAAGCTACAGACGCCGATTGCAAGACTCGTCTACGCCACCCTGCCCTCAACCTTCTGAAGAGCAGCCAGCATCCACTCTTCCTGGTCCTCGGATCCAACAGCGATACGCACCTCACCAATTCCTACTGCGCAAGCTACAGACGCCGATTGCGAAGACTCGTCTACGCCACTCCTACCTCGGACTTTCTGAAGAGCAGGAAGCATCCACTCTTCCTGAGCCTCCGGATCTCGAACATGGTGATACGCACCTCACCAATTACTACTGCTAAGCTACAGACGCCGATTGCGAAAGACTCGTCTACGCCACCCTGCCCTCAACCTTAGAAGAGCAGCAGCATCGCTCTTCCTGGTCCTCCGGATCCTGAACACAGGGGTCATCACACTCCACCTATTCCTACTGCTGGCTGACAGACGCCGATTGCGAAAGACTCGTCTACGCCACCCCTGCCCTCGACTTTCTGAAGAGCAGCGAAGCATCCACTCTTCCTGGGCCTCGGATCCTGAACAAGGGATACGCACCTCACCAATTCCTACTGCTGAGCTGCCGACGCGAGAAAGACTCGTCTACGCCACCCTGCTCCTCAACCGTCCAGCAGAGGCAGCAAGCATCCACTCCCCCTCCTCGAGACCTGATCCGAACAAATTCTACTGCTAAGACGACGCCGATGCACTCGTCTACGCCACCCCCGCCCCGACTTCAAGAGCGAGTACGCACCTCACCTGGTTCGGTCTGAACAAGGATACGCTCTACCAGCTCAAGCAGACGCCGATTGCGAAAGACTGCCTACGCCACCCTGCCCTCAACCTTCTGAAGAGCAGAAGCATCCACTCTTCCTGGGCCTCGGATCCTGAACGAGGATACGCACCCTCACCAATTCTACTGCTAAGCTACAGACGCCGATTGCGAAAGACTCGTCTACGCCACCCTGCCCTCAACCTTCTGTGAAGAGCAGGCAAGCATCACTCTTCCTGGGCCTCCGGATCCCGGAACAAGGGATACACCTCACCAACTCCTACTGCTAAGCTACAGACGCCGATGCAGACTCGTCTACGCCACCCCTGCCTCTCAACCTTCTGAAGAGCAGCAAGCATCCACTGCCTCCGATCCTGAACAGGATTACCGGTCCGGTTTCAGTGCCACTGTCTCAACCTGAAGAGCATCCACGCTTCAGATGCCTCATCCTGAACAGGGATCCTGCCGCTACGCTACAGACGTGATTGCGAAGACGCCACCTGCCCTCACCAGCATCCATTTTCCGGCCCGGATCCTGAACAGGGATACGCACCACAATTTGTCGTTGCTTACAGACGCCGATTGCCGTCTGTTTGCCACTGCCCTCAACCTTCTGAAGAGCGCGCATCCACTTTCCTGGTTCCGGGATCCTGACCAGCGATACGCACCACAATTCCCACAGAAAGACTCACGCCCGCCTGAGCATGTTAGCATCCACCTCCGGTTCTGATCCTGCAACGTTAGATACGCACTTCACCGTCGCCGTTAACGCTGACGCAGCGACCACTACGCCACCTGCCCGCGAGCAGCAAGCATTCATGCCCGAATACGATTACGCACCACCACTTACTGCTGGGCACACACTGACAGAAGAATGTCTCACCTGCACCTCGACTTTCTGAAGAGCAGCTATCCACTCTTCCTGGTCCTTCCGATCCCGGAACAGCGATACGCACTCACCGTTACAGACGTCGATTGCGAAAGATTACCTGCCCTTCGACTTTCTGAAGAGCAGCAGCATTCTGGAAAACCCGGACTGAACAAGCGACTACGCACGAGCCGCTGCTGGTGATCGTCTGGCGTCATTCCGCTCGATTGAAAGAGCAGTTAGCATCCACTCTTCCTGGTCGCCCGGAGGATACGCACTCACCACCTCTACCGTAGTTAACGGTACAAAGACTGCCCACATAGCACCACTTTCTGGTCTCGTCTGGACGGAACAGGATACGCACCACCAATTTACTGCTAAATATCTGCCGATTGCGAAGAAAATTCGTATGCCACCCGCCCCCGCCCTTGAAGAGCAGCAAGCATCCATGGATCCCGGCAAGGGGATATGCATTCACCACTCTCTACTGCTAAGCAACAGACGCCGATTGCGCCACCCGCCCTCGACTTTCAGCAGGCAGACCCGCCCTTCTGGTTCGATCTTGAACAGATACGTACCTCACACTCCTACCAGCAGAGACGCCGATTGGTGAAAGAATGTCTAACGCCACCTGCCCTCAACCTTCTGAAGAGTAGATGCTTGCTGCTCTTCAGAAGGTTGAGGGCAGGGTGGCGTAGACGATTCTTTCGCAATCGGCGTCTGTAGCTTAGCAGTAGGAATTGGTGAGGTGCGTATCGCTTGTTCAGGATCCGGAGGACCCAGGAAGAGTGGATGCTTGCTGCTCTTCAGAAAGTCGAGGGCAGGTGGCGTAGACGAGTCTTTCGCAATCGGCGTCTGTGTAGCTTAGCAGTAGGAATTGGTGAGGTGCGTATCCCTTGTTCAGGATCCGGAGGACCAGGAAGAGTGGATGCTTGCTGCTCTTCAGAAAGTCGAGGGCAGGGTGGCGTACACGAGTCTTTCGCAATCGGCGTCTGTTGCCTAGCAGTAGGAATTGGTGAGGTGCGTATCGCTTGTTCAGGATCCGGAGGACCCAGGAAGAGTGGATGCTTGCTGCTCTTCCGAAGGTCGAGTGGCAGGGTGGCGTAGACGAGTCTTTCGCAATCGGCGTCTGTAGCTTACAGTAGGAATTGGTGAGGTGCGTATCGCTTGTTCAGGATCCGGAGGACCAGGAAGAGTGGATGCTTGCTGCTCTTCAGAAAGTCGAGGGCAGGGTGGCGTAGACGAGTCTTTCGGCAATCGGCGTCTGTAGCTGTAGCAGTAGGAATTGGTGAGGTGCGTATCGCTTGTTCAGGATCCGGAGGACCAGGACAGAGTGGATGCTTGCTGCTCTTCAGAAAGTCGAGGGCAGGGTGGCGTAGACGAGTCTTTCGCAATCGTGGCGTCTGTAGCTTGCAGCAGTAGGAATTGGTGAGGTGCGTATCGCTTGTTCAGGATCCGGAGGACCAGGAAGAGTGGATGCTTGCTGCTCTTCAGAAAGTCGAGGGCAGGGTGGCGTAGACGACTTCTGCCGCAATCAGTGTCTGTTGCTTAGCAGTAGGAATTGGTGAGGTGCGTATCGCTTGTTCAGGATCCGAGGACCAGGAAGAGTGGATGCTTGCTGCTCTTCAGAAAGTCGAGGGCAGGGTGGCGTAGACGAGTCTTTCGCAATCGGCGTCTGTAGCTTAGCAGTAGGAATTGGTGAGGTGCGTATCGCTTGTTCAGGATCCGGAGGACCAGGAAGAGTGGATGCTTGCTGCTCTTCAGAAGGTTGAGGGCAGGGTGGCGTAGACGAGTCTTTCGCAACCGGCGTCTGTTGCTTAGCAGCAGGAATGGGGTGAGGTGCGTATCGCTTGTTCAGGATCCGGAGGACCAGGAAGAGTGGATGCTTGCTGCTCTTCAGAAGGTTGAGGGCAGGGTGGCGCAGACGAGTCTCGCAATCGGCGTCTGTAGCTTAGCAGTAGGAATTGGTGAGGTGCGTATCCCTTGTTCAGGATCCGGAGGCCCAGGAAGAGTGGATGCTTGCTGCTCTTCTCAGAAGGTTGAGGGCAGGGTGGCGTAGACGAGTCTTTCGCAATCGGCGTCTGCAGCTTAGCAGTAGGAATTGGTGAGGGTGCGAATCCCTTGTCTGTCAGATCCGGAGGCCCAGGAAGAGTGGATGCTTGCTGCTCTTCAGAAGGTTGAGGGCAGGGTGGCGTGGACGAGTCTTTCGCAATCGGCGTCTGTAGCTTAGCAGTAGGAATTGGTGAGGTGCGTATCCCTTGTTCAGGATCCGGGGCCCAGGAAGAGTGGATGCTTGCTGCTCTTCAGAAGGTTGAGGGCAGGGTGGCGTAGACGAGTCTTTCGCAATCGGCGTCTGTAGCTTAGCAGTAGGAATTGGTGAGGTGCGAATCCCTTGTTCAGGATCCGGAGGCCCAGGAAGAGTGGATGCTTGCTGCTCTTCGGAAGGTTGAGGGCAGGGTGGCGTAGACGAGTCTTTCGCAATCGGCGTCTGTAGCTTAGCAGTAGGAATTGGTGAGGTGCGTATCCCTTGTTCTAGGATCCGGAGGACCAGGAAGAGTGGATGCTTGCTGCTCTTCAGAAGGTTGAGGGCAGGGTGGCGTAGACGAGTCTTTCGCAATCGGCGTCTGTAGCTTAGCAGTAGGAATTGGTGAGGTGCGTATCCCTTGTTCAGGATCCGGAGGCCCAGGGAAGAGTGGATGCTTCCTGCTCTTCAGAAAGTCGAGGGCAGGGTGGCGTAGACGAGTCTTTCGCAATCGGCGTCTGTAGCTTAGCAGTAGGAATTGGTGAGGTGCGTATCCCTTGTTCAGGATCCGGGAGGACCGTGGAAGAGTGGATGATGCTTGCTGCTCTTTCGGAAGGTTGAGGGCAGGGTGGCGTAGACGAGTCTTTCGCAATCGGCGTCTGTAGCTTAGCAGTAGGAATTGGCGAGGTGCGTATCCCTTGTTCAGGATCCGGAGGACCAGGAAGAGTGGATGCTTGCTGCTCTTCAGAAGGTTGAGGGCAGGGTGGCGTAGACGAGTCTTTCGCAATCGGCGTCTGTAGCTTAGCAGTAGGAATTGGTGAGGTGCGTATCCCTTGTTCAGGATCCGGAGGCCCAGGAAGAGTGGATGCTTCCTGCTCTTCAGAAAGTCGAGGGCAGGGTGGCGTAGACGAGTCTTTCGCAATCGGCGTCTGTAGCTTGGCAGTAGGAATTGGTGAGGTGCGTATCCCTTGTTCAGGATCCGGAGGACCAGGAAGAGTGGATGCTTGCTGCTCTTCAGAAGGTTGAGGGCAGGGTGGCGTAGACGAGTCTTTCGCAATCGGCGTCTGTAGCTTAGCAGTAGGAATTGGTGAGGTGCGTATCCCTTGTTCAGGATCCGGAGGCCCAGGAAGAGTGGATGCTTCCTGCTCTTCAGAAAGTCGAGGGCAGGGGTGGCGTAGACGAGTCTTTCGCAATCGGCGTCTGTAGCTTAGCAGTAGGAATTGGTGAGGTGCGTATCCCTTGTTCAGGATCCGGAGGACCAGGAAGAGTGGATGCTTGCTGCTCTTCAGAAGGTTGAGGGCAGGGTGGCGTAGACGAGTCTTTCGCAATCGGCGTCTGTAGCTTAGCAGTAGGAATTGGTGAGGTGCGTATCCCTTGTTCAGGATCCGGAGGCCCAGGAAGAGTGGATGCTTCCTGCTCTTCAGAAGGTTGAGGGCAGGGTGGCGTAGACGAGTCTTTCGCAATCGGCGTCTGTAGCTTAGCAGTAGGAATTGGTGAGGTGCGTATCTCTTGTTCAGGATCCGGAGGACCAGGAAGAGTGGATGCTTGCTGCTCTTCAGAAGGTTGAGGGCAGGGTGGCGTAGACGAGTCTTTCGCAATCGGCGTCTGTAGCTTAGCAGTAGGAATTGGTGAGGTGCGTATCCCTTGTTCAGGATCCGGAGGCCCAGGAAGAGTGGATGCTTGCTGCTCTTCGGAAGGTTGAGGGCAGGGTCGCGTAGACGAGTCTTTCGCAATCGGCGTCTGTAGCTTAGCAGTAGGAATTGGTGAGGTGCGTATCCCTTGTTCAGGATCCGGAGGACCAGGAAGAGTGGATGCTTGCTGCTCTTCAGAAGGTTGAGGGCAGGGTGGCGTAGACGAGTCTTTCGCAATCGGCGTCTGTAGCTTAGCAGTAGGAATTGGTGAGGTGCGTATCCCTTGTTCAGGATCCGGAGGCCCAGGAAGAGTGGATGCTTCCTGCTCTTCAGCAAGTGCCGAGGGCAGGGTGGCGTGGGCGAGGTCTTTCGCAATCGGCGTCTGGTGGCTTAGCAGTAGGAATTGGTGAGGTGCGTATCCCTTGTTCAGGGATCCGGAGGACCAGGAAGAGTGGATGCCCTGCTGCTCTTCGGAAGGTTGAGGGCAGGGGTGGCGTAGACGAGTCTTTCGCAATCGGCGTCTGTGGCCTAGCAGTAGGAATTGGTGAGGTCACGTATCCCTTGTTCAGGATCCGGAGGACC
>JAZHYW010007923.1:0-96327 GCA_037355805.1 Ixodes ricinus | reverse complement strand
TACGTATTGCTGTAACCATGTCGCTATGTACATAGCTGCGTGTACAGCGTCGGCACTGTATTGCAGACGTCTTATCATTCAAGACCGCCTTAGTCAAACACCTGTCTGATCCTGCACTTCGTTTATTTGTTTCGTTCTTGTCCGTTTGAAATTGAATATCGTACTTTTTCTGCATTATAAGACGCCTCGTATACCCACCCCCTTTAGCGTCCCCCTGTTCCTGAGTGCATCGAAATAAGAATAAAATAAATAAGCATTGTCATATGTTTTTTTTGTTCTTCATGCAGCATAGAATACCATTTTCCGCGCTTCTACAGCATGGAAGTGAACCTTTTCCCTCCTTTTTGTCTTCTTCGTGAACAGTGAAGAGGTTTTTGCTTCTTTATAGCAAGATGACCGACTTCTTTTTGCTGTTGTGTCCCCCCTGCTCTTCCACTTAACCAATGACGGGACTGGCCAATACTCTGATTGTTTAGATAAGATATCTTTTGACTCTGAATACCCAAGCACGTGACGCTAGGAGATCAGAAATGCTAACAAATTAATCATACAGTGCTCGAACTCCCTGCGGCGACCGTCTATAATTTGTCAAGAGTCCAGCTATAAACGGCGTTTACCAAAAACGTATTTAATTATTGGCATTTATATGGACGCAACTTGGAGTCGCACGTAGGATTTTTTTGGGGGGGGGGGGGGGGGCAAGGAGGTCCAGCAAAATGGAAGATTTGGGGGGCGGCCCCATCCCCCCCCCTGGCTACGTGCCTGCTTGGAGTAGTACGATTGTTACAAACAATAAATGCGGCATGTGCAAAACACTCACCAGCAGTATTAACCATGTATACTCTTCCCGTTTTTGTTGTTTAAACCTTTCCTTTAAATCGCAACTAAGGCAGAAAGAGTATGATCGGCGTCAATGCTCTTATCCGATATGTATAGTACTGATGCGTAAGAAGATATAGGCATAGCATGATTGTGCGCCTCCTTCATCAAACTATACTTTTGAGGGACCTGATTTTCACCCATTCATACAAAGTTTTTATGGAATAATATTATCTACGGTTTTATGTATAGTTATAGCAAAAGACTTCCTTTCACGAGCATACATCTAAACGCAGTTTTAGGACTCCAAAAATGAAAATTGAAGCATACACTAAGGCACACACCTTAAATTTGACCCATGACTACATCGCTCAAGGCGGTTTTGTTTCAATCATAAAATTCAATTACAATTACCCAAATTTAATTAAGGAGAAAATTATGATTTTCTTTTGAAACCCCGTTTCATCCAAAACTAAATTGTTGCATTAATATGACGTTTAAAAGATTGTCTTCATTTAAGGATTTATGGAACTATAGAGAAATTGGCCGCAGTCTCTAAGAAATAGTTCATTGCATGCGTTTTTACCAAATAGATTTGACGTTTAAGGACCACACCTAGGAAAACTTTTCTTTTCAAAATGTTACTTATACTGAACCGGTGTAATATTGTCACGGGTGGTGACCAAATAGCAATAAATGAACAGGAAGAAATACACGTTTAATGTGGCGAACTTGTGCCCAAACAAAAGGAATAGATGAGAACAGAGCGTCGCGAGCGTGAAGTGGGAGACTGCAGGATTGAACGCTGGGGCGAAACTGACTCCGCTGCCACGGAGTCCTGTACCCGTGGGTTCTGGAACATCGGCCATTATATGGGTTGCCGGTTATGTACTTCTGGTTTCGGTTCCCGTTTCGGTTCAATGCGAAAACTGATGTCGGTTTCGTTCGTTAGAGTTACCCAAAAAAGTTCCGTTCGTTATTGGTTTTCGGATCGGATTTTTGTTCCAGTTTAAGTATTTCCACTGAACTCTCTCCCAATCATTTTAAGTGCCTGCTTAAAAAACGTATGTCGCAAAAAAAGTTTAAAAAAAAGTCTGCTAAGCGCAATAATATTTACATCGCGATCGATGCGCATGCGTCTAGAAAGTGTCCCTCCAAAAAATCCAGTGTTTCTTTTTTTTTTTTTAGAAAATAAACACTTGTTGTGGAACGCTTATTATCTGCCTAAATACAGAGCTAGCTGTCCAAAGTCAGAAAATTTCAATGGGAAAATGTCGACAATGGGAAAGCTGTCGACTGTTGAATACATGAAGCTGAACGGCGTCAGTTTTCAAAAACATGCAGAAACAGGCCCCATTTTTCCCATTAAAAGTTTCAAGAAATCACATAACTTTTCATTGAGATAACTACATCGGGTCTGAAACTTTGACATCTGGTTCGGACCATAAGCGCTACATTTGGGCGGAGAATGAGCGTTCAGCGATGCGCAGTTTATTTCGAGCTAAAAAAGAAACACCACATTTTTGCTTACCCGCTGTATTTTGGGACTAGTTACTAAAAGTTTCGGGCGTTCATGAGAAAGAGTAAACTATACGTTCTTCGGCCGGCTTCAATAAACTATGCGTCGCAGAAATCTCCAAAATCCGCGAGAATGGGACGCTAGTTCGTGGAATTGAACGCGTATAAGTTTGAGAAGATTACGTTACCTGCTTCAAAGTATAATTGAGAAAAACAGAAAATCTCTATGAGCCGACGTCCACTTACGCCTGATATAGTCAGGAAACAAGAAAAATGACGTTGTGAGCGCCCTAAAAATTATTTCGGTAACAAAAGCAAAACAAACAAAAACTTGTCACCGATGAAAGAAAAGCGATATTCTCTTTCTTACTGGCGCACTTCTCTTTTCAATTAAATAAACTCGGCATGCGTCAAAGTCTGTTCTTGTTTTGGACTATATATTATGCTAAATACATGCCGGCTCAATTAAAGAAAAAAATTTTAGTAAAGCTATACGCACTCAGGAATTGCATTTCGGACAGATGGCTATACGCACTCTGCCGGGAACTCATGCCCGTCGGGCCACCCTTTTCGAACGGCGCGTGTATCACTGGGAGACGTGTTAACCCAGCCCCCCGCCTGCGTTCACGCCGCTTCGCGGCGACAGTATTAAACGCTGACCTGAAACGTAACCAGTACACGCCGCTTCGCGGCGTCCAGCCCTTTGGCAAGCCCCCGCTGTCTGATCGCACCTCCGGAAAGGAGTCCCATTTAATCCTGCGAAGTTTCGTCAACAACATTATCGCAAAAAAGAAATGTCGTAAACATCGCATTATACCTCGACAAAACAAAATGAACAAAAAAAAGTACTGTAGTAAAATAGATAAATGGGCTAGTTGGTACATCACTGAATGGAAAGCGCCGAATAAACAAGGACGAAGAGAGGGACAGAGACGAGCGCTTCGTCTCTGTCCCTTCTTCGTCATATAGCCATTCAATGAAAACCACGCTTACCGCGGATCGAACCCGCATCCACTTGCGTACAAAGCGGACGCCTTAGACCTATGCTTCTTCTGCATCGCTGAAAAACTCGTTGTGACCATTCGTTTTATAGGGTTAGCGGGTGCGTATAGCCATCTCGTCCAGAAATGCACCCGGAGTGCGTTTCTTTTACTATTTTTTTTAAGTACCGTTATGTCTCTAAATTTTCACGTTCTATTCCAGCCACTATCCTTCCGTTCTCTTACGGAGTCTAAGCTTTTCTACGATGCATAGATTTATATACGCGGGATTGAAAAAAAAAAAAAAAAAAGCTTAGCTTTGGTTTTTGTTAAGTTAAGCGCCAACACAAAAACAGGACGAAACGACACATCTTACAGCTTTCAGCACATCGAGTATCTATTCGAAGCCCGCGGGTTTCTTCGGGAGTCCCTACAGGAAAGGGAAAAGAGGAAAATGAGAAGGTGCGAGAAGTGTGTCGGTGTTGAGAACGCAGGCGCGTAGCCAGGGGGGGGGTGTCTTCAGGTGTCAGAACATCCCCCAGAAATTTTATTTTATATACATGTATATATTTGTGTGTGTGTGTGTGTGATTGCATCAGCACCTTTAAACACCTCCCGAAAATATTTCTGGCTACGCCACTGGTTAGAAAGTGTGCCGCCTTGTGTGGTACATGTCTGGGGGACGAACTCCCAACCACCGACCCTCGTAATCGCGGCTCCTGTTTCTTCAATATTAATATTACGAACATTATAGCCACATCTGCGCATGCCTCCAACATATTCTCTTGAAAATCACACCATGACGCCTCTTTTCTCACCGACAGAAAATAATTGTTCGCTGACCTGTATTTAGGCCCGCACGGGCCATCAAAGTCTCTTAAATATATATGGATGAATATTTTCGTTAGAAAGTGTAAAGACCAGACTTGTACAATATACTCAAAAGCGGAATTTAAGTTAAGTTACTGAATACCAGGCTAAAAAGCGACTGAGTAGAGTAATATATGACCGAATTTGGAAAGTATCTCGAGCAGAGTACTAAATTTTATGCAAAGGTAACCCTTTACCTCCAAGATATCAAGCTAAAAATTGTTGTGAAGATCAGAGTCGCGCAGCTGCTTTAAGATTAAAGAAAATATAAAAAGTGTTCATAGCAAAAGAAAACCGAAGTAGGAAGGAGAGAGAACAGCCTTCTTTGAAGCCAACTCGGGGAAGCAGAGAGAACAGCCTTCTTTGTACCAACTTGGGCCACCATGGACATCAAATCAATGTCTCCGGGGCTAAATCGCAAACAAAAAGCCAGTATCTGCTATAAAAATAGAGAAGCCAGATATTTTTCTTTAGGTGGAAAGTAGGGGGAGGGGAGGGTTAGGTGGAAAAACAAAAGACACTACGCGGTTTCATTTCGAACCCATATTTTAATCAGAACTTCAACACGCGCAGCCCTTTCGAGCCGGAATAGAGGAAGGGGAGGGAAAATATCGAAAATTTGCATAGCACATGAACTTCCACAAATGTGAGAAAGCAAAAAACACAAAAACAATTGGTGACGGGACGGGAGTACGGGTTTGGGCGCTAGCGGTGCCTGTTTCTGCTTATATTGAGTCAGACTCGGGTTTGGCATGTTCTTATATAACACGTCAAATATTGAGGCGACGCGACATTAACGTTTTATCTTTTAATTTTTTTTGACTATTTTACAGTTAACATTGTGCGATTACCTCTGCGCAAGTGGAGCACCGAAATTTGAAAACATTGATTTGATCCCACTTGTAAAAAGCTGGATGCCCGAATGCCGAGAATCAAACTTTTTACTATATTTTATTATTATAACATTATTTAAGATTAACCAATAAGACTGTATTCTCCCATCTGCTAGAGTGCGTTCATAAATAAACTCTGCATGTTTATAAAGCGTCGAGCGAGAATTAAGATTTTTTCAACACATATTGAGTTATGGGACTGGCTTCCTTAAGGTAAGCTCAGCGTTATGAAAGAGCGTCACGAAAACCGGCGACCACACCCATCAAATGTAGTAGACTCTCATGGCCTAACATTTAACGACTGCTCAAAGTAGCGGAAGTAGCGTTCATCAGATTCTAAGCGGATATCAAAATACTCCTACATTTTCGGTGCGTCTCGCTTTCCTATCTAGGATTTAGCTATATATATATATATTAAAAGCATAACATGTTTTTAACGAAAAAACCCTAATTCTAATATTTTGTCCGTTGTCCGCTAAATTTAGCAAGGAAATAGACGTCACGCGACCTGAAGTCACGTGACCTATACACCAACTAGGATTCCCGCTATATTTAGCGGACAAATTAATTTCACGTGGTCTAAACATCAATTCAATTTTCCTGCTAAAATTAGCGAGAAAATTGCCGTCACGGAACCAATACACCGATTTAGTTTCCCGCTAAATTTAGCGGAGGTCATTGACGTCACATGACCTGATGTCGCGTGAGCTACACACTAAGGTAGCGCATTGGGCGAGTTGGTAAACGTTATACATGATGAATACAGCCTAAATGGACGAAGACAAAGAGAAGAAACAAACACAACAGGACGAAGCTTCGTCCTGCCGTGTTCGTTTCTTCGTTTTGGTCTTCGTCGTTTGAGCTGTATTCATCATGTATGACATATAAACTAATTCAGGTTTTTTATTAGAAGGGCTAGGTGCTTGCTCGAAGTTAACTGGTTAGGGTCACATTAATTTTCATCCTCAAACCCCTCGTTCTTCCGAAAACCGGTCATCCTCCTCTCCCGTAACAAACAAGGATACAATTATTTCTTCAGTACAGATATTCGCTGACCCTCGCTTTTCAGAAAGTTCATCCGGGTTTAACACAGAAAGGCCGTAAGATGACGCGGGATAACAGAAAGAAAAAAAAAAAAAGGAAAACGTAGCTGCAGCCAATAGCAGCTTCGGAACCCGACGGAGTCACGTGGGGTTTCCGGTGACGTCATCCAGTTCCGTTATCCGTTTTACGCTCTCTTAACTTAGCGCGATATTGAATTCAAACTCCTTGGCGAACCAACGACACTGCCGCCATCTAGTGCCGCGATCTGGAGGTGCAGATTTCCGTCCTAAAACAAAACAAAAACAAAGTGTATCTTAAGTTGAGATCTCGAAACCACACTCCACCCCGTCGCCTTCCAAAACCTGAGCTCACCCCAATGATCAAGCGTGCAATCGACGGTATTTTGATGACGACGCTGCTGGTGTAGTTCAAGGGTGCGATCGGGCACGTTGTCCAGCCCCCATCTCTTGTTCTATCGTCTATCGTCTATCTATCTTGTTCTATCGTCTTGTTCTATCGTCTATCGTCCGCACATCTTGTACACGCTGCACGGAAAACAAAAAGTTGCTAGATCTCGAGTCAATAAGTTGTTTCGATAATGGTAAGAATATTATTTTTACACGAGCTCTATCTCTACGCCTTCGGGCGTTATACATGTCTGGCACTTTCTCCCCTGGCAAGATGAAAGATTTTTGTTTTTCTTAGGTTGTGTTGTGTTGTAGCGCAGACAGTTCTTTTGGGTCTAAACCAGATTTCTACGTAAAGCGTTGCAAGTAACGCGTTAATTGTACCTAGTTACCTTGTTCGGTAACAAACTAACGACCTAGTTTATTCTTAAATCTTTCCTATCCACGCCGAAAGGCCATCTATCATCGGTGATCGATGGTTTTTAAGTGCCGTAAAGAAATTAAATTTAGTGTGGTGAATTGTGTTCCACAATCTCGTGGATAGCTGAAGAACTGTAGTTTTGGTTTCAACGTAGGTTTCTGCTTTATCAAATGCTGGTTAGCTGTTAAAAATAGTCTTGGGAACGGTGGTTGCACTTGTCTAACATGGCTAACTGCTTGCATCAGTATTCGTAACAAAGATGTGACATTCTTTGCATAATTCAACTGTATTGCGGCACATATCTATATATATATATATATATTTACTCAAGAGCTCTAAGGACACTTTGAATGATGTTATTAACGTTTGCAGCATGGATTCAGGGCGTCGCCATTTTGCCATATTTGGCGCGCTTGGGCGCGTCATAATCGATTATGGCCGCGCCCAAGCCCACCCCACCTGAGCACGTTGGTGGCGCCCTGAGGCTGTGTTTGAAAACGTGATAATAATAATAATGATAGTCTTTATTTTAATTGTGTCCACAAACAGCGCAGGGCCTTTGTGTGGTAAACAGCAAATGCCGACAAGATAAAAGTATAAGTTAGCGAGCACCGTTAAGCGACAGCATAGCTGTCGCTTAACAGATGGTTGTCGGTAAGCATCAAGCTAGAATTTACAATGCTGTCCTCAGCCAGCCTGCACGTTTTATGGTCCCAGCAAGGCGGACAAATCTGCTAAATATGAAGGAACTGCAATTAAGGCAATACCAAAACCAAAGTAGAACACAAAGAAAGCATTCTGCTGAGGATGTGAGGTGTACTATCTTTGTTTCACCAATATAAGCCTTCCTTCTTTGAAAAGCACACCTGTTACGGAGGCTAACTTTCCAACGAACCAAAAATAGGCAACTTCAGTTATAGTACGCTAACTTTTAGAAATAACAGCCGAGGGTGTGAAACACAATTTGTGTATTTTCATTTTTTTTATTTGTCGTTTAATTTGACATGGCTGTAGAAGTTTCGGCGTTTGTACGCCTCCACGCGTACATTGTATGTTCAAGAAACACATTTTAAAGGCTTTTTTTTTGCATTATACCAACTTCTGCTCCTTCTGAAAGAACACCCAATTGGCCACATTTTTATGTGTCCTATTGCTCTATACCCAAATTAGTTAGGAAAATAAAAGCGCTTGCTCGGATTTTTTGAAAACTGCTACTTTTCCCGGGGTCGGGAAAGAGTTAATTAAGAGAAGAAACCAACGTATTTTTTGTTACATTTTTATGAAGTAACGAGCAAGGGTATTTAGTTACTTCTGGGGAAGGGGGAGGGGGGGGGGGCTTGTAAGGTGCTTAACCTAGATCGTGCACCCCAGCTCGCACCTGTAATTCGAACGACTATAGAAAATGCCAGATGGACCATAAAATGATGTGCACAAGATCAGTATAGCCACAGTTATCCCCAAATAAAAGCGTTGAAAAGCAAGGAATAACTGGCACTATAGTAAGCGTGCAGGCGAGCTGGTGAATGTTTACCATGTTGAATAAACGTGAGACTGAGGCAGAAATAAACACATAAGTCTGAAGGAACGTCCAGTCCTTTTCTGTTCCTTCGACTTATGTGTTCATTTCTGCCCCAGTTTCAGGTTTGTTCAACCGGGAGGAATTACTAACGACGACAAATATTGAAAGGGGCCCCTACTTCATAAAAACGACACATTCGAAGTATACGAGAAAATAACGCTTTACTTTCAAGCTGATGTAACGCGTTCCTTTAGATTCGCGGTAATGAGCAACGTTCTAGTTACTTTCTGAGTGAGTAACGATCCAGTAAAGGTATTTCGTTACTTTGTTTGAGTAAAAAGACAGGTCCGTCGTCTCAGGTTTAGAATCATGCGTAACGTTAACCAAGTCGCCTGTTCATCAACCTTGCCTTATATATAGGGCTCCGTGTTTTCGGAGTTTATTTTGCATCAAATTCGGGGGGTGTTTTTCGGAGTTTATTTTTCACCGAAGATTCAGAGTTTATATTTTTTTATTCCCGATTCTTTGAAATTCGGAATTTAATTTCGCTGTGTTTCCTATTAAAAATAAATAAATAAATAATAAACGGATGTAAACGTATGCCAGATAAAAAAATAAAACGCGCTTGTATCAATTGAAATATCTTCAGTTGAATTTGGCGTTGGTGCCATTGCCATTGGCAATACTAATTTATCCACGACAAAAGTCACACACAAGTGGCGCTTCGATAAACGCCGATACCTTAAAATCAATAAACTCCCGGAGGTAGTCGCTAGGAAGCTCGTAGTCATCCCATCCTATTCCATCAATCTAGCCCGCGGCCGCGCGAGGTGGTGTGGTTAAGGAGGTAACAGAGAGTTTGAACTGCCCCTCTCTCCCAATCTTATAAAATCCCTATGGTGCATAGCTTCACTGTTACCAAAACATACCCTTTCCGTTCTCTAAATCACAAATCGCATGGCCCAAACTGGAAAACCAAAAGAGTGGCTTTTGTCGTGACCCCAATGTCCAATAACCTGTTGCCCTGAATCAACCTTGAAGAGACAAGCGGCAAGACCCCTTTGTCAGCGGTCCGAGATTTGAAAGATAGTTATGGTGGAATTTTCCCAGAACCATTGGCTCTGTGCTGATCAAATTGTAAAAAAAAAAAAAAGAAGACTTTTACTTTTCTCTTTTGCCAGGGGGGGAGGGGGGGGTGGCATGGAGACATATATATTCGGAGTTTATCGGATAAATCCGAATTGACCAAAATTTTACCGGCGGGTGTTTTTCGGAGTTTTTCGGATTTATCGGAAAACATGGAGCCCTACTTATATATCATCAGCCTCGTCATGTGAAGATAGTTCCAACGACAGATTGCAGCGACGGACATATCTCAAGTGCTTTCCGGGAGAGTAGATGTAGTCAGAGTTCCTACAATAAAATAAGGAAAACAAGATCATCATTAAAAAGAAACTGTAACCAAACAGGTGATTTACCATGATCCCAAAATCAAGATGCAAGGAATTACGCTCCCATCACTTTGCTTGGTCATTGTAAAGTTGAACGCCGGGGAGCTTGGGAGGCTGGCAGACAGTTGACCGGTGTAGTTGAAGAGCATCGTTTGACCCAACTTCGCATTTGTGAGGATCAGCACATTGACCAACAGAACATGCGTAGCTGCCACGTAACCAGATTCAAACAATCGACGGGGATTCGGGACAGTCATATTTTAAGCCTATTTCACCTATTTGTGTTGTACTGTGACAGTTGCGTTCTCCCGCCAGACGACACATTGGCGCCACCTATCGAGTGAGCCTGAACCACATTTAACACTGCATAGATGTTGTTTATATATATATATATATGGGAATAAGTGAAGATTGAATAAGTGAAGAGTGCAGCCGTAGTAATATTGTGAACGAAGAGGGGAGAAGTTGAATATTGAATTTATTGCATTAAAGTTAGGGAAAGGAAAGGGGAAGAGAGCTGGCGAAAAATTGGCACAGGAGCGGGGATTGAACCCGCAACCTTCTGCCTGTCCGGGCGACGCCTTAACCGATTAGACCATCCCGGCCACTGGTTTTTGGTGGACTCAATTTCTGACCAGCTCTCTGTGTACTATTAGTTTCGAATTCGTTTAACTGGGTAGACGACAACTCGTTGTTGATTTGAGGCCCGCGCTAGTTCCGAATTGCGGCAGTGACGTGACGTCATCTCAGCTTTGCCAAATGTCGGAAGGGGCCCGTCTCCCAAGATATCTAGGGAACCACTCCATATATGTATATATATATATATATACATACATATATATATATATATATATATATATATATATATATATATATATATATATATATATATATATATATATAATTTGTACGCACTATTCTTTCTCCGTGGGCCTGAAATAATTTCGACAATTTTTTTAAGCGACTATTTCTTAGAAATAGTGCTTTGCATTTGTATCAAGCAAATACTGCAAAACCTTCGGTCTAGTCATGCGCATTTTCGAAGTGTTCCAGATCTGCCCGATACATGACGCCAGTGTTCCAGTGTGTTAAGCAAAGTGGATAATAAAAAAATCAAGATGATATATATTATGATTTAAATCGTGACTTAAATCAGACCAGTTTTACCACTATGATTTCGATCGAATCTTTCCCTGAAAATAATCCCCAAAACAGTTTTTATTGACCGTTATTCTATCATTTTAGTATTTCTATGTGCATTTGTCTTGTACATGAATCAAAGAATCATTGAGAAAGAAAGTTTATACAGGGCTGAAGACCAGCAGAAATCACTTTCCTGTCGAGCAAATTGGAGCATTGAGCTTTCTTCCTGCATTCTACTTCGTCTGTTCCGTAATGTCCTATTGCAAGCCTAACCAGGATGCAAAAGAAAGGAGAACTAGACAAGTAATCTTTTATTTCAGGCAAATTGGATCGTGACAGAAAGGAAAATAAAGCGTTTAGCCAACTAAAACATCAAGTGGTTCTTATACTATGTATGGTGGTTTCGCATAAAAAGGTTAAAGTGTACGTTAAATTTATGTTTATTCTTTCTTCCGCATTGTTATCAGTGATCGGACGGGTTGATGATCATGTCATTTGACAGGTTCAGAAACAGATGGAGATAGAAAATCATTATTTTCTAGCTATGCTCTGTTTCATACTTAGCGTGCCACGCTGTCAAAGCTACTGGCGCGAGCGTGGGGCTTGATCTCGTTGATTATTTGCACGCGTTCTCGCGCAAACAAAACAATAGAGGAAGCCACGCGCTCGCAACAGTAGCTTGGATAGCGTTGCACGCTAACTATGAAACAGAGTATAGTGTGATCTAAATCAAATAAATCTTAATTTATTTTTCTAAAAAAGATGTTTTCGACCCTTGTTTTAAGTAGATACAAGAAATCATCACAGGTTTTGTCTGCAGTCAAACGCAAATGTGGGAAACTGCTTTTACTGTCCCTGATGCTCTACCCAAAACGACATAATGTGCTCTGGGTATTGGCGACCCAAATAACTTTATTTTATTTTTTCTTATCTTTTTTTATTTTGCTATCTTTTTTTGTTTGGCGCAGAGCTGGAAATCGCAATAAAACAAAAAAGCGGCACGGACTATTTTCACTCTGGTTCTTTGGTCACTCACTGGTGATTTTATAGCTGTCGCCAATGTAGAGCCCAGTTTCAAAGCCCAATGTTCAAATGTTGTCACGCAAAGGCAAACGTGACAGTGTTGCCTAAAAATAGTGATGATTACAAAACGTAATAACAAAACGCGATACACGCAACAACAAGTTACGTGTACGCATATAAAATATGCTGGCCCACACACAGTGCGTCATATCATCGACACGAATTCCCATCCAAGAAGCAATTTTTTTCAGACATGGAATTCGTGTAAGGCGCACAAGAAATGGAATGTTATTGCTGTAAGAATATTAGTTTAACTGCAAGATATTCGGCATTTAAAAAAACATAGTACTTGTCATTTTTTTATTTTTTATTAGCCTTAACATCTCTTACAAATCGAAATGGTTAAAGCTCTTCAAACTCGGAAGAACCGTGAAATGAGAGCTAGATTTGGAACACAGGATGATCCTTTACGTTTTCCTGAAATATCTCATTAAACAAAAAACCAGCGAAATAAAAACTTTTTTTGCGTCGTCTCTTCTTTGTAAACGGCTGCCGCTCATTTAAAATTATGTACTTTTGCAGAAATTACGGAGCTTGTGTGACATTTTGATATTTCACCAAGTCAAAGAAACCGCTCAAATAAAAACCCTAAAACAAGTACTACTACAAGGCTACCTCAACTTCTCTGTATATTCAATTTACCGTTAACACAGCATAGAATTCGCGCAGAGAAGTCATAACCAGACTCATACTTACAAGAACATGAAGTCAGCGTCGGAGTTTGCACCGTGGCTAAGCAAGGTGTCGCGAAGCAGAGACCAACGCAGACGACCAGAAAAAAACATTGAGTCCGCCATGGCTAGTGTTTTCCCCAACAAAACCGCCTAAGTAGAATGACACCCATCTAGGTCTACATGTCCTTTTAAATACCAAGAAACAGGAAATGGTTTAGCCCAGAAGAATAAAATAATCGGCTCCAAGCTCGATTTTAATTGTAGTTTTACACAAGCATAGGAGCAGCCAACCCCGTAATTTGTCTGTCCGTACTTTAATGGGTAGACCAGAGGCGAAGGTCGGTGGACGATCATTCGGATGAACGACGCAGACTCTGTCTCACCGTAACTCGGCAGACGGCGAAGGCTGCTGTCCGAGCCAGCCAATCAACGCGCCGATGGTAGGCACGTGACTACCCTATCTCACGAGTTGCACGCAGGGCTCTCGAAGCCACGGACTGGAGGGAGAAGAAAGCCGCTTTTGTACGAATTCTGAGTGCGACAGGCTAATCTTCGATGGGGACAAAAGTGATGTCTGGGAAACACGCGGAAGAGGGTCCGGGCACGGGAGAAGTTCCCCTTTCCCTCCTCTCCAACTCCTTGGGTTACAATCTCCAACCTTGATAAGTGCTAGCCACGTGCTTCGCCTGGGCTTTGATTGGCTAGAAGGTGGCCGTAGCTCTCGCTCCTTGCCGAGTTACGGTGAAAGCAAGCTTTACGTTAGCAGTAAAATCCCGGATTGTGAACTACGGGGACCCAAGAAAACATCCGATGAAATTCTGGTGAACGCGCGTGGCAGGAAGTTGAGTTTCATGAAAACGCAAACTGCTGTGCGCACCACGACATGATGTCTCCACAGCAGGCGTGCGTGAGCACCTGATTTGAGCAACAACTTCCGGTTTCCGCCCTGATTGACGATGCATAGACATCAGCGTGGAGTCGCATCCTGCTTGTCGGCATAAAAACTCAATCATATATACACGTGCGGCTATGGCACAGACCGCGATTCTAACTGACGTCCAAGGACGTAACCCCCTACTTAATTTTTCTTGCCGAAACGAACGCGCGTGCATGATGTAGATTCTATTTCAGCGAGATATGTTTCGAATTGCCTCCTTCTTCATGAGTCGAACAAGAAATTGTGTTCCTTGTTAGAAAGCCAGATATTATGAGCTTTACTTGGGCATTATCTGCCACCGTTATTTCTCGTATTCAATCGATACAGAATCTGAGAGGTCACAAAAGCATACTGCGATTAATTTTTGGTCACCACGTAACTACACTTACAAATGAAACCTTGAAGTTTTGGGTACCATTACGCGTATGACACAAAGGTTTTTGTGTCCATTTCTTTCTTCTTTTTTTTTTCACCTGTGCGAAGTCGAGCAGAGATTTGAATATGCCTTGACTGTTCAAAACTGTCTTGAAGGGTCAGGAATATATTGGAGGTCGTCAAGAACGCTTTATGAATAGCCAACAGTTGGTGACGAACGCGATAAAGGGTTATTATTTTCGAACCGATTGCTATGAATATTAACTTTAATATACTTTATAATAAGGATGGATTTCAAAGGCGTGTTGATGCTTTTGGTTTGTTATAACTTCTAATATATTTTTACATGTTCATATTTTGTAGTTAAATACTAAATGACAAATGCACTGACCATCAAGGAGGCGTCAAGCAGCTTGTGGAAGTCAGGGAATAAACGAATGCATGAATAAAATAATTGCTAAATAATTGCCGTATTTCTTTATTTGCAGCGTATATTTTAATTTTCGTTCTTGTAGGCTTCTAAAATAGCGCGATTTTGAAGTCAAACTCCTGGCACTCGACGACACTGCCGTTCTCTATTGCAGCGATCTTGAGGTGCAAGTTTCCGTTCTGTAAAAGCAAACATACAATACATTTATATAAAAACAAAAACACCTCGAGCTCCTCCACGAAAACTTTGTCTATCACTTGGGGAGCCCATCTGTTACGCAAATCTCTTTCACTCCACACTAAGCCTTCGTCAAACTGCGAGTTCCTAAGCTGCACTTGAACCTGCCGACCTCGATTGGCACGGTGCAAGTGCGTAGTCGAATATAAACGAGGCCGAAACGATTTAAATTATGCCACCTTCTCAAGGCATGAGCTCACCCCGATTAAGAAGCCCGCCAGCGATGATATTGGAATGGAGATGCCACTAGTGTAGTTCAAGGGCGCGATCGGGCACATGTTGTTCCAAGGCTGTCCGATCTGTGCTTCGATTGCGTTGGTGCCCCCGCAGAGCTGGTACTGGCTGCACGTCAAAAGAAATCGACGGGCTGGCAGTCACGTCGTTCCAGTAGTGCTAAGACAATAAGGCTGACACGATCAAAACATGACCCAGACAAGTAACGGCGAGTGAATGCTGGTTCGCACATTTTCGTTTGACTGTGCCGTGTGTCTTGTGATTGATCTCTTGTAACCGCTTAACAGACTGGCACACTGACGTCATCTGTAAAATAGGACGTAATTAACATTTCAATATTTGTGTTTAAGTAGACAGATGGTTTCTCAGTACTTGCGAGGTAAACTCAACGCACTATCCAAAAAACAGTCGCTTATAACATTGTCGGAATAATTTCAATCTGACGGTGAAAGCAGTATGCCTAAATCAATTATAAAAACATATAGGCAGGTCAGAAGCATTTTAGGGCTAGGCTATAGATGGCTACAGTGTACCAGTGTGTTGAGCGGTTACAAGAGAACGCAACACATTCGGCACAGTCAAACGCAAATGTGTGAACCAACCTTATGATTAAACATTGAAAGGAGTCGAAGCAAGCAACACGCACAAACAAAATCATCAAAACGGGAGACTTACCATGATCCCACGTTCCCGACGCAGGGGATCAGTCCCCCTCCAGTTCTCTTTGTCATTGTGAAATACAGTGCCGGGGAATCGTTGAGCGTGGTCGTCAGTCGGCCCGTGTAGCTAAGGACCATGGTTCGGCCTACCCTGGCATTTGCGATGGTCACGGCGCTGATGGCCACAACGTGCGTAGCTGCAACAGAATCGAATTTAACCTATGCGAAGGGCAAATCGTCTGCTTCTTCCGGAGGAGTTGCTGTGACGTCAGAACGACGCCGAGCTCTGATTGGCTCTGACTGAAGGATAGTGGGTAGACCTGAAAGCAATCTGCCTTGAGGTCTACCCACTATCCTTCATTGAGAACCAATCAGAGCCCGGCGTTATGACCCTGCAAAAGAAGCAGACAAACTTGCGCTCCTCATACAGTCGCAGGCTCGCGCTCATAAGCGATTCATTGTCCGCCATTTTTATACTCTCTGACAACTTAAGAAACGCACGGCGTGGTTGATACTTAGGGTGCCGTGTTTTGGGAGTTTATTTTTCTTCATATTCGTGTTTTTTTTTTAGGGTTTATTTTTTTAAACAGATTTCGGTCTTTTTTGGCGACAATTTTTTCCTATCGGAAAACAAATCGGTGTTTATCGGGCCTCATTTTAAAGAACCAGGAAAGGGACATGTATAATTCCCAACCTTCAGAAGCCACATGCTCGTGCCCAGGATACTCGCGGAAAATGTCCCGGTACCAATTAAGGAAGGAATTGAGATATGGGGTCTGGTTTTCTAAGAATGAATCGGAGCCTCGCGGACAGTTCAGTCTGGCTGTGTTCGAGGTAAACACAAAATAAAATTGTAGCTGGAGAATTTCTTTTTTCCAGGGGTACCTGTGGTTTTTCTCGGTAAAAAAATCTCCAATTCAAGTCTTTATTTTTTTTTTTTACTCCAGATTTTGATAAAATTAGCTCGGGGTAAAGTTTTCGGGGTCCATCGCTATTTCCCAAAGACAGTGAACCCCAAATACAACGTTCACGCTTCTTGCTTTTTTTATTCAATCTTCCAAGTTCTTTTTCTACCGGCTGATGCCGCGATCTCGTCGATTGTGGAGCGACAATAAATAACTGGGACTGCGTTCGTTACGCTGTCAAAGACTCTCTTATCCCTCGGATTCACTATTCTGCTTTTGGCTAATCCCAAACCTATTCTGTTCACACAATTGCTGTTGTATTTATAACCTGAATACAGATTCCAGCTTTTATTGAAGCCTTTAAGCCGCAGTCGGACTGCTCGTACTGTCATACGAGAGTAAGGGTGTTCGCTGTATAGGCGTAGACGACAAGATTCTCTACAGGCACGCCTCAAGCACTTTCCAAACACTGTTTGCTTTATTCGCTTTGGACCTGGCTACAGACAGTTCTTTGCTTCTACCAATCTGACTATCAAACAAGGAAGAAGCGCGCCTCAGAGCGTCAAATGTGCCGTTCAAGCTAGGAACTTTTCAAGAACGCGCCATATAATTCGCGCAGAGATTCCGTACACAGTTTCATACTTACGCGAACATGACGACAGCGTCGGCGTTTGCACGGAGGCTAAGCAAGGCGTCGGGAAATACAGACCGGCAAAGACAACCAGAAACAGTTTCTGCATAGACCATGGCTTCTATAGTCTACCGTGGGAATACTCTCTGTATAAGGAAATGATACGTAGTGTGACTGGTCGTTTACATCATCCAGGAGAAGGAAACTAGTGTTTACGAAACACACAAATGGCGTGCCAGGCTCGAGTTTAATAATAGTTTCGTGCCAACGTCACGGTAGCAGTACGAGGCGTCACCGAGCCTCGGTTATGTTTTCGATCATTTTTTGTCCACCACTGTATACCGGGTTGACGCGTGTTAAAGTGCGTGGGCGAACTTTGAGAACAACAACACTGCTTGACACATTTCCAGCTGCAAACCTCTAGCATAACCTACGTACCATCGAGAGCCCAGAAAAACAACCCCTCCGTGTTACGACGGCACGGCCGGTAGAAGAGTGTCTGATTAATTAAAAGTGCCGTCTAGTGGTAACGATAATAAAATTATAAAATAATAATTATATTAAATGTATTGCCACAAATAAAATTCAGATTGAAATAAACGGGCACATCAAAACACACAAGGGGCTTGTAGTGATGTAACCCTAGAGTGTGAAATAGTCGAAGTAAGTACGACTACACAACGAAACAATATACATATATATGTATATATATATATATATATATATATATATATATATATATATATATCTTGTAACGGGCGAAAGATGAAGAGGACAAAAGGGGACATAAAGAGAAGAAACACGAAGCACGGACAGTAGAAAAAGGACAACGGCTGGAACGCTCGTAACAGTTTGGTGGCACCGGTGGGATAGTCAACATGAACACCCGCTTTTAGCCTACAGATCAGGAGCCCAATCGGGAACGACTCACCGAACAGCTTTACAATCTGGTTATGTAGAGAACTGAGCTCGGCTGACGCTGCCAATTTACTTGCACAGTTCAGGTCGCCTTGCTGCTCGCATTGTTGACGTGGAGCAGACTTTACATCACTAAGTCACCGATGTACATCAACACCTCTCCTCTGTACATGCTCGGCTGGAGCACCTGGAACAGGCCCTACAAACTGGTACGCGACCAGGAGGTTCGGGTGACTCTTCCCCCAACCTGGAAGCAGCTGCAATCCTCCATTGCGGAAACAGATGAGAATTTTGAGACAGGCAGAGATAGATCCATCGAATTTCGACGCTAGGCGGCTCAAAACCCCGACGTTCGATGGTCTTCGCTCCTGGAGGGCGTTCATTGTGCAATTCGAGACGGTGACTCTACACAATGACTAGGACTCCCCTGGCAAGGCTGCTAGCCTAGTCGCCTAACTACGTGGAAACGCGGCAGAGTCCCTCGAATGTATTCCGGATTTAAGTCGAACTACATATGAACATTGTTTACAAGCTCTGCGACTCTCGATTTAATGATGCGCATCTTCAACAGTCACACCTAACGGCACTCAAAACCTATCGCCAGGGAAGCAGAGTCACTACAAGAGCTAGCCGACGCTGTGAGAGATGAAGGCTTGGCGGGGAAGGCTTTGGTGGGGTGTCCTGAAGATACACTCCACCTGATGAGCACTTCTGCTTTCATCGATGCCTATCAAAGATCCCGGAGTTCAACGATGTACGCTGCTCGCGCGACCTCCCACGCTCCCGCTCTGCCGTGGGTCACGCGTTGGAAATGCACGCGGGGATAAGAGCAACAGCACGTGTCCACGATGAGCCCAGCAAGCCATATTTCTACTACCGGTGACACGCAAGACGGCCCCGCAGGCCTGGCTAGCGTCAATGCTTCAACGGTGGATGGCGAGGCCACCTTGCTCGACCTTGCCGGAACCCGCGCCCTCCGCTGTCAGGAAAATCTTTGCGCGGGCCCGACGGGGCAGGGTCCCGCGTAGTTCACGAAGTCCCCAGATACGCACTGTCATATTCCTTCTTAACGTCGCTCGCTTGTCACCTTTTTGTTCTACGCGAAGTTAGCTCCGCTGCTATCACTTATTGCAGTTGGTCGCGTGTCGCGTATAGGGTAGAATGTTCTCGAAGGTTTCCAGGCATACGTTAACAATCTCGAATGCACCATGACTGTTCATAAATAGGACCAGGCCGCACACAGAGGCATTCGATTCGCCGACCGCCGACTGCGCTTGTCAGCCTTGCTGCCTCAAGTTGCTTTTTATTGTGGCGCACAAGTTCCCCCAATAAACAGTTTTTCGCTGTTTACCCCCAGGTGTCAATAATATATATATATATATATATATATATATATATATATATATATATATATATATATATATATATATATATATATATATATATATATATATATATATATATAAACTTTTTACTTACACGTTTCAACCGAGACGGGTCGAAACGTCTAAGTCAGTGGTTCTCAAATGGGCGCCCGCAGACACTTGGGGTCCGCGAAGGCATTCTAGGGTTCTGTGAAGTCCAACCTCATCAGTCAAGCGCGGCAATAAAAGTTGTATTTTTAGAGATTGGGAAGAAACGTTCCAAATTTCGGGTGAGTTTTTTCGTGTGAACGTCTATTCGGTATTGCTTTAATCATTCTTCTGAATACTAATAATAATTTATATGAGAGAAATGAACATATCCACGGCAGAAAAATCTATTTCACACTAGCCCTTAGCAATATTCATTTATTACATCCTTATCATAATTAACCTATACCTTTCTTTTTCCCTCACCACGAACGGGGTCCTTTATGACACCCGCCGATCCACGAGGAGTCCTCGAAACATCAATCGTTGAGAAACACTGGTATAAGTAAAAGAGTTAAGTTTTTTGAAGTGGCTCTTTATTTCATACAAACTATCGGCAGTCAAGCCCTGCACCTCTTACTATTATATATATATATATATATATATATATATATATATATATATATATATATATATATATATATATATAGAGAGAGAGAGAGAGAGAGAAAGAGAGAGAGAGAGAGAAAAAGCCTCGTTACACAGTTATCGCCTAAAAATTCGATTATTTGGGGCCTAGTCCGAAGGATAAGCCCCCAACTTACGAATAATATGTTTTAAAAACTCCAAGAACCGCCTCAAGTGACTTTTCTTCACTATATACTACGTTGAGGGCTTATCCTTCGGGCTAGGCCTCAAATAATCGGCTTTTGTGGCAATAACTGCGTCGAGTCTATCGTGGGGCTCTTGAAGGAGCCAGGTGTTTAGAATTAGCATAATTCCTGGACGTCATGGGCCACGTGATGTTACCAAGGTGTGTCAATATTTCGCCAAATGTAATCAGTCTCGAAAAAGGTCCTGTCTCAGGCCGAAACGTCGACCAACTTTACGAATAATATGTTTTAAAAACCCCATCAACCGTCTCAAGTGCGTTTTTCTTCCGTATATACTTTTCGTCATCTTGAGCTACGTTTCTCTCTCTCTCTCTTATATATATATATATATATATATATATATATATATATATATATATATATATATATATATATATATATATATATATATATATATATATATATATATATATATCTTTTGATTGGTTGATTTATTTGTTTTGCATCGAGTACACCAGTGCGTGAACTATCCTTTATTTATTTGCTTTGTGTGCTAATTTCCGAACGTCGGAGTAAGAACAAAATAGGCCGAGTGATCAGGCCGAGTGTGACAGGCAGTTGCGTTCATTTGTCTATTTTCATGTCGAATTCCTCGCACTCCAGGACGTTATTATTGTTGATGGCCTCGATTTTGATGTGGAGGTTGCCGTCCTGAAGAAGAAAGAGCAGAGTAATATCAAGCAAACACCTTCCTTGTTCGGGAGTTTTAGTAGATCAATCCGGTGACTCCAATAACGATACTCGTTACACCGCCGCCGCCTTTGCGCATGCGTCGTATCGTTTTTGGGTGTCGCTATCGGAGGTGTCGGAACGATCGATTGAAACTCTTTATTGGCACGCCTTCGATTCGCAACGTCTGCTCTTTACGGTATTGCTTTCGTTGTTATCAATACTAATAATAATTTATATGGGAAAAAGGAGCATATCCACGGCAGCAACTCAGGTTCGTCGAAGTTCCAACGGCTTGTAGGTCTAAACTGAGGTTGAAGTAATAACGAAATAAGTAACTAAAAAAGAAGAAAGTTCGAGAAAAATAAAATGTGCACTGACCAGTCTGTACAGTCGTTTCGTCACAAAAAATTAAGGATAAAAAATGTACCATCAACCTTTTGTTGATAATATTCCTGGAAATCGAAGTGACCGACTAATTGATGAATTAATCGATAAAAGGGTGGCGTTTAATAATCAGATTTAAAATTTTAATCGACACCCAACCCTACTAAATACTCGTTACTCACTCAAAAAGTAATTAAGAACGTAGCTCGTTACCGCCATTCAAAATGTAACGCGTTAGCTCAGCTTGAAAGTAATGCGTCATTTTCTGGACATGCACCACCTCGAACCTGCAGGAAACAAAAGCGACACAGACACGCAGTCTCTATGGACCTTTGCAAATATCACCTCCTGCGCGTTGCCATCTGTGTCTGCTGGGCTGTGGAACGCTTTCTGAGTGTGCGCTGTTTCTCTACTGTGCGGTATATCAAACGCTGCGCATGCGTCCACAGCTCAGTGACTCAGCATTTTTCGCCTGGGTGCGAGGAGATCCTCGCACCCCTTTCTACATTAACAGAGCGAACGGTGGAGAGGAGGTAGCCTCCTCTCCAGCGTTCGCTCTACTGATTGATTGATTGATTGATTGATTGATTGATTGATTGATTGATTGATTGATTGATTGATTGATTGATTGATTGATTGATTGATTGATTGATTGATTGATTGATTGATTGAGTTATATTAGGAACTTACCCCGATAAACAAACCAGCAAAAGCGGGAATGTCGAAATTTACAGTGCTGGAGTAGCTTCCAGCTGGGATCGGGCACGTGTTGTTCCACGCTGCTCCAAACAGCATTTCGATCGTTGACGTGCCGCCGCAAAGGTCGTACTTGCTGTTTGAAAAACGCCAACACGTCGAGTATTACGAATGGCGTAAAGATTAGACCAAGGTAGCTATACTTCATTTCATCCTTATTAAGCGCTGACCACAATTCACAATATTCTCCTAAAGCAGATTTTTTGTTTGTTTTGAAGTTTGGTATGAGATATTACCAGTCTAGGGAATCATGCTACAATCGGTCGGAAAAGTCGGGGCCTTTCCGTAGAAATTTTAAATTTTGGTCAAAGATGTATTTTAGTGGTAGAATTTAAACTTTTTTATATTTCATTTTAAATCTAAACTGTTAAATTTAAACGCGTAAGTCATTTCCTGTAGAAAAACAAATTAGACGAACAACCTTGCCACGGTCAACGGCAGACTATGACGAAGACGACCAAATTTGCGTGGTTCCGCTTGTTGCGTCATGTTTGGTGGGCGGCAGGGAGCAGACGAGACACTGGGTCTCAAGTAGGGGACTCCATCGTCTGCTCGCTAGGCCTATCGGGAGATAGAGTCACAAAGATAACCCTCGATTAACTTGATCGTTTCAGTTGTCATTCTTCCTTGGCCGTAGCGAAGGCGGACTAAAGGAAACGAGCAACAAATTGAAATTTTGTTAAGGAAAATGATTCACTGAAATAGACCATCGTGTTTGCGCAGTACTGAAAAATACAGACACGCGAAGTCCTGTACTCCATGCCATCATCGGCGACGTGCACCCAGTATTCCTTTGTCATGCAAACGTGCCCGATGCACATTAAACCTTCTCTTAATTAATTGGCCTCCATGTCCGTCGACAAGGTTTGAACATATCAGAACTTGGGTCAAGTCACCCTGGCCCTCTGCGGATTGACTACTGTGGTGACGCATAACACAGCAGCGGCGGATTTCTTCGACTACAAAATTAACATGAAGGGAACGAATTCCCAAGAAGGGCTATAGGGCGGATCGTGTGGAACCAGGACAGACCGGGTGCGGCAGCGAGCCCTACACGATTTCCAATCACCGTCTTGAAAGGGATGACGAGGAGCAGAAGCTTTGGCGGTGGTGACGACTCCACCACGAGCCAAAACGACGTGGCAGCGCAAGAACCATATTTCGTACGACGACAAGTGACGTCGTGAGCACCCCACGATCGTCCAACCTATAAGACAATGTTCCATCCAGCGACCGAAGTGACCAAAGAGCAGCCAAGCGAGAACGACCGGCCTTCAACTCTAATGGCGAGCCACGTTGCTTCAACTTTGACCAATACGGACATAGGTCTGCGAACTGCAGTCAAGAGCGGAAGCGAGAACGCTGCAACAAGTACAACCAAATAGGACATAAACGCCCGCAAAAACGGTGCTTACCAGGAACCAAGGTCTGCTATGCAGGGGAGCTTGATATTTCCTTTTTCAATCACCACGGTGAACTTAACCGTTGGAGATCCATCGAGTGTTTGCGTTAACTGACCCGAGTAGGAAAGAACCATGGTTTTGCCGACCTTGGCGTTCGTGATTTTCACGTCATCGATGATCACGATGTGTGTAGCTGTAACATAACAGTGCGGAAAACAATTATTAAACAAGCTTTGCTACTTAGCCATTTCCAATTAAATATACTAATAGATTTAATGCTAAAAATACCTTTGGTTTTCTGTCTTTCGCCTCTTTTAGATAGACGGCTTGTTCGTGATAGGGTGTTTCTCTATCTGGTGTTTGACGCAGTTATTCACTTTCCCCTGCTACTTAGACAAATCTCATTTCATGTTTCTCGAGGACGAAATAGATTCAAGGCTTTTTTACCCTTTGACTTAGAATCTGTCCCTCCATTGGGACGCATGGAGCCTATGTACGACAGGCTTATTAGCATCATAATCTAAACCCTGAGACAAGAAAAAATAAAATAACGGAAAACACGTCCGTTATTTTATTATTCGTGTCTCGGGGTTTAGATAGTGATGTTTCCTAACCAACTCACCTGCATACTTTCACTCCTCCTTGCGCTCAGTCATTCTGATGTGGAAATCACTTATTTTGAAAAGTTCAAGAAAAATGTACCTCTCATGTTTCCTCACTAATTTTATATATGTTTCTTTTCGTGCATTCCTTCTAAGGTTCATTAGATGGTTGGCCGCCCAATAAAACACGATTGATTGACTGCTTATTTGATTGATTGATTGATTGATTGATTGATTGATTGATTGATTGATTGATTGATTGATTGATCGATCGATCGATTGATTGATTGATTGAGATTGATGCTTCCTCTGGTGAGCGCCCTTTCTAGTGGCATTCGCGGCTACTAATCTAGTCATATGGGGGAAGATGGAACAGCCCGCTTGTGAAGTGTCCTGCCCGCTCTATTGGGAACGCCGAACGCTGCTATAAAGCTCTTGGCAAACCTCATAAAGCCCTATCTATGGAAAACAAAAATATTGCCCGAGGATTTTTAAGCAATGTCACTATCAAGAAAGAGTAAGATTGCAATGCTGTTCCTCTGAAATTATTCACCATAACTCTTATCAAGTCGGCGCAGTGTAAGTTAGCGTAGCAACACCCCTCGAGCGGGATGTTCTATGTTACCCCACGTCTCTAGATCGGCTTCGCGAATGCCACCAGTCGAGCGGTTGCGGGAGAAAGCCGCGCGCTCCCGCGTTATGGACAAGTATGATTATCCCTATATACGCACACAGATATTGTGTGCCCCTGAAGTCACCGAGGTGACGTGAATTGCTACCTAATGAATTCATTTAAATGTACAATATTAAAACACACCAGCTGACGTCCAGCCATACATTGTGTGTCATTGAAACACACAGTTAGCATTTAATAAAATATGAGAGCATTGGGTCAGATATACGGTTGAATTTCTAAAGCGCTCAAGAACGAAGACAATATACGACAAGTATTGTGAAAGAGTCAATGTTAGAAAAAAATTCACTCTATTTTGGTACAAGACAACAGAGGTGGAAAGTATCATACATTTAGCCACATCTAGCCGGTGGTCTAAAAACGTTCCTGGCGACCGCCATCAGAGGGAACTACACAAGGAAGGCTTTCCGACGCTCATGAATCTAGAACATGATGCTTCTTCCAACACAGTTCTTTTTTCTTTTTTTAAATATTAAGCAGCAAATTTGCTTCAGTTAAACGTTACAAATAAAACACACAATTTTCTCTGGCTAAATAAGCAGCTAAGAATTTTTTTTTCAAATTGAAAGAAAAAAAGTTGCTGCTAATGTAGGGGTTGATTTTCAAAGAGACAACAAAGAGGTTGAGGGAAAAGATTCTGACTTTCCTCTCGTTCCCTGTTTTACCTAGTAAAACGCTCCAACAACCCACAATAATGTTTTTTTAACTTTTAGTCTAAAAAGTCTAACTGCCCACTGAGCCATAGACAATGGCTCTTTCTTAATTGTGACTGTTGGTTAAGGCACGTCTGGTATTCTATATATATATATATATTAATAATCTGCCGCCCTGCTGCCTCCCTGTGCCAAATTGCAGTGTCTCAGCACGCGAAGCTGATTGATGATATTTACTCAAGTGGTTTTGATTTGCTAGGTCCACGGTTTACATCTGTACACTATACACGCATCCAATCATCATTCTCATATTTAGCTGCGGTGCTACAGGTCTCTCGGTCTGGTTAAAAGCAATACAAAAAAGTATAGTAATTATGCACCTTTATATAGAAGACACGCTTTTAATATAACTTATAGGAAGTCGTATTTCAGCCTGGCAAGTAAAGTGAACAAGCTGCAAGTGTAGGTTTAGTAATGTACTATTTGTAAACTAAATGTAGGTTGTATACTCTGCGAAGTGTTTCATAACAGCTCAAGATTTGTACACGTTTAATGTATTACTTATAACTATGCGATAGCCAGATACATGCTGATATTACAAATAAACTTGCCTGAACAGGGTGTAAGAACTGGTGTCTGCGTAGAAGCGAAGCCTATTGAGACACAGCTACACAGTACAGCAGCAATTAAGTAAAACATTGTTGGTTTGATTACCGTGCAACGAAGGCTCTTCCTAAAAGCGTACTATCTTTCCAAAAACAAGATGATGCCAGGCCGTTTAATATGAGAACTACTATCTCCGCAATATATATATACCCTGGCGTTTGTGATATAAAAGCACACGAGTACTCCGTTTATAAAGGTTACCAACCGCAAAATTACTCATATGTTTCTACACGTTTAACCCGGTCAGTACCCTAGTGTTCTAGTCCATGAAAACTGAAAACAAAATAGGTCATGTTTTTTTATTTCTTCCGGTTAACATTTTTTTCCTGTCGGCACTGAAAACAATTTTTCAATTAAATTTAAAGATGGAATTTAACAATGCTCCTCTAAACTACTTGACACGGCTTTTGTCCTGTACCGAAAAATTTGGTATAGACCACTGTGCACCGGATATTACTTCGGAGGTGGAATTGTAATCAGAGGTACAAAAATCAGTTGTGTATTCCGAGTGTACTTTTATTTTATTACAGTTACTTACCACGAATAAGCTAGCAATGTGGAGCTAACACTAATCTCGACACCAACCATGACGCTGCCTGGTTTTCTCAATGAAAATTTAGCGAACACAATTGGCTGTATGGCGCGCAATTCCGGGGGCCAACGAACTTAAGAAATGTCGAGGGATATGAAAAAGAAATATAGCGCAGGTAATAACTTATACAGCTCGTGGGGCATCGTATATTGAGAAACATAAAATGGCGTACAAAAAAGCATGTCACCAAATAGCGAGCGACAAAAAAATCACATCTCCACTTGGTGAATGATGTTGATTGGGGCGAAGCTCTGGTGGTGCTGATGATACTCATTTTTATTGTTCATAGGTAGTGCTGATGGTGCTGATTTTTTTATTGCTCATAGGTAGTGCTGAGTCCCGGGTTCCGTTTAGACTTCATTATTACTGCTTTATGGTCGGTGAAATGCAGAGCCAGTGGTTCTTCTAGCGGATCAGCTTGGATCCGCTAGAAGCCGTGGGAACGCATCTCCACCGCTTAAGTCAACGGTCCATGTCAGAAAAAGGATGTGTCGTATGGAACGTGGTTATATACGTATTGGAGCATTTGACCGCAGCGCCTTTCGTCTATAAACGTTGAGCCAATGCATGCAAAGTTTAACGCGATTATATACGCATTTGACCGCAGCACCCTCTCCTGTATAGACGTTGAGCGGCTACATGCAACGTTTCATCCATGACAGACAAATGGGATGGAAATCGATGTGAGCTCGGACGCCGGACGGATGGACAAGGCTACACTGCTACAAAGCTACAAAAAATAGTGGTTTTATTTTGGTCATTATTCTGTTCACGATGTTTTTTATTTGGTTGAACTTGCTATCTTTTTGTTGCTAAATTGACTGCTCATATTGCTCCAGGTTTTGTAATACCCTAAGACCCCAATTAAGGAGCTTCGCCCCTAAAAAATAAATCGAATGGAAAAAGACTTACAGGGTTCAACCATAGCCTGCCTGAAGCCGAATGCTGAGTAAGACGCATACACGTGAACGTAACGCACCCAAGCTGCATCACCGTAAACAAACTACGAATCGAAAATACTAGGTACTACTAAATCGTGTATCCACTAGTGTATCGAATACGCAATGTGACGAGCGAACTTTGCGGCATAAAGACTGCGCGCGCAAAACGATTTACTAAATTTACGAGGGTGGCACAGCCTTTCTACATCAAGGTCTACGCATTCCCTTTGAATACGCGTGTGGCCTTTCCTTCTTCAAATTTTATCAAACCTAGAGACAACGCTGTAGAGATATTTCAATTACACTCATACGCGATCTCAGACAAGTCAACTCCACTTCTTCCGAAACTCTAAATGCTCGTTCACACTTGTGCAACCGAGTACGACCAAGAAGACCAGACAGGTTTTTAAGCCTTTTGCGACGTCTTAGGACCAGCTCCGCAGCAGCGCACCCGGTCCTAAGACGTCGCAAGAGGCTTAAAACCGGTCTCGTTTCTCCGGGTCGTACTCGGTTGCACAAGCGTAAACGAGCCTTTAAGCTTGCATCGTCACCAAAAGGCCAACTAAACGCATCAGTATACTTCCCAAAAGTAAAATTATAACTGGAGAGAGTCACCGTAGAAACGTCCGAGTATCAAATTTAGGTGTCTAGATATTTAGATCGTTGCAATTGCTTATAAAAAAAAAATATATATATATAGGTCACTTTTTTTCTTTCTTTTGTAAGCGATCGGTATTCGGTTTTCCATCGACTGCACTGAGTAGTTCTAAAGTCACTTCATACATCTTTTTGCTAGTGACGGCAATGAACACAAATTACACAGCACATGCCGCTGAAACAAAATGGCGTCATTCAGTACAGTCCTCCGCTGTGCGCCGCCATTCGCTTCCTAAAACCTGCATCGTCACTTAATGGGTGCGTCAAAGAGCTACTTGTAGAAAGTTCTTATCTAGGAACTTTATGTAGTTGTGGTGCCCATATAAAATAAGAATACGGAAAGTGTACGCTGTTTCCTGCATGACGATCATCGAGGTTTCGAAAATAACATCCGCTGACTCTTATCTCTTAAATGATTTTTTTACCCCGTGGCACGAGGCCATTTAAAAAAAGAAAAAACATTTGACTACGCTCCAAAAAAAAAAACGTAAAGCTGATCATGTGCGTCACTTCACAGGCGTGTTCGAAACGAAAAAAAGATTCATTATCCTTGCATTTTTAGCATGTGTACAGTACATGTACCTCAATCCAGACTTGTGCCCGTTACTTGAAAAATGTAATGAATTACAATTACAAATTACCGAATCTCACATGTAATTGATTACCTTACAAATTACTTTCGCTGAACAGTAACGGATTACTTTACTCGTTACGTGACAAATTACTTTCACGTTACTTTTCTTGTGCTCTTATCAAGAAAACAACAGAAACAATATTGATGATTTCAAAAGAGTTCTGCAAAACTGCTTTTCATTTTTCTTTCGCCCGCATTGTGGTACGAACAAAAGAAAAATTAGTCGCTATTTGTTTATACAGCAGGAGTTTAGTCTGCCAGAACATGGCGACATTGTTGACCACTCTCGAAGAGTCCTTGCAAAAAGCACCTCTTATACTTAAAGGCCAACGACCAGACTAGAGATACTGCAAGGCAGAAGATCCTCCTCACCATAGTGAGTAGGAAACAGGCAACGATGGACAGGGTAGAAGGTGTGAGAGGAAGAAGCGAGGGAAAAGTGGAAAGCGCGAACTGGTCGTTGGTCTTTAAGAGAAAGAATGTTGATGCACTCCGTTCACTTGTAAGCTGACAAGGCAGCGAAGGCTGCAACCACACCCGCCATCCCGCTAGCTTACGGCGGCCGGAAATGATCCCTAGAATTGTGCAGACAACGCTAGCGATGCGCATGCTCAGTAGCAGCGTCTACCTCCGCTAGTAGATCAAGAAGGCAACGCCTACTCGGCGTTCTCTCCTAGATATTTTGTTTTTATGAAATTTATATACACCTTGCACGTTTTTCTAGTGGTTCTAGTGTCCGGTCATACAAAATATAGTGGTTTTATTTTGGTCATTATCCTGTTCACGATGTTTTTTTATTTTGTTGAACTTGCTATCTTTATGTTGCTGAATTGCCTGCTCATATTGTTCCAGGTTTTGTATTATGTTCGTATTTAAAAAAGAAGTAACGACTAATTAAAGGAATCCCTTACTAATATTTGTAACGAAGTTACATTACAAATTACTTCCAAGAAAAGTAAC
Organism: Ixodes ricinus; assembly: GCA_037355805.1. Classification (NCBI taxonomy): domain Eukaryota; kingdom Metazoa; phylum Arthropoda; class Arachnida; order Ixodida; family Ixodidae; genus Ixodes; species Ixodes ricinus. The sequence goes on along the minus strand of JAZHYW010007923.1, from coordinate 66,320 downwards.
GTGGCAATTAGAAAATTACTTGATAAAGTAACGGATTACAAGTAATCGGTTACTTGTAACGGATTACTTTCCAAGCCTGTCTCAATCTAATCCTCATTTTGCCATCCAAAAAAAAAAAAAAGGTGACGCATGGTTTTAGCACGACTCGCTCTATATCCAAGGAACTTGAATTTGGCTTCCTTTAAGCACAGTTGATTGTACACTTTTCCCGCATACGTAAAGTTCCGCGTTTTCGGTTTTTTATTTTTTCAAAATGCGCCGTACTTGTTTCAGTGTTTATTTTAAAATTCAATTTTCGGGGATTTCTTGGTGTATATTTATGCCCACAAAAGTTTACCGTTTTTTATCGGTGAATATGAAATCAACACAAAGGACACCGGATCAGATGATCCTTGTAGTTCTGATATCTGTGATCACTCACAGAATAACGGCACACATTTATTGAAAAGAAATGGACACTTTTGGCAAATGTGTGCAACTGTGAAAGAAGCAAGGAAAAAAAACAGAAGTACAGACAAGTAAGATATGAAGCCTATGCCCAAAAATATGGCACTTCACCTTCTGTATGTATACATCAGGATTACTTGATCCTATTATAGTAAACACACATGTACTTTCCCAGGTTCTCGCTGATCCGCACTTTTTCTTTCTTGATAATATGACCCTGAGCTTCACGAATAACACTGGACACTGGCAGGCTGAGGAGGTGAAGCGCTGCCTGAGCCGAAATCAGCCAATCAACCAAATCTGACCGCCAAAAGAGACACAGTGCGACGTCTCGAAGCACAACATATTTCTTGTACTCACCAAACTCTGGCTGCAGAGCTTGCATCAAGTTGGTCTCCTTACAACGAGTTTGAAAACACGCTCGTACATGGCGAGGTCATGGGCATTGCGGACTTCACGTTCCGATCGATGATGCGCACACTAAACCATAATGTCGTGAGATGGCATCCTTGTATCCCATACATTCGGACACGTTTCGGTAGACATTGTTCCACTGTTTCGCCACGGCTCTGCGGTACGACTGGAGGGCCAAAATGGCCTTTTTCGGTTAACACCGAATTTTAGAAAATGGATTCGGCGTACTTTTATCGGTTTTTATCGGTTTAAACCGAAAACCCCGAACCTATAAACTGACCTTTTTCGGTTAAAACCGAATTTCCGAAAATGAATTCGGCGTACTTTTATCGGTTTTTATCGGTTTAAACCGAAAACTCCGAACCCTACGCATATGTAAAGAAATTAACTTCTTCAAGACGAATTAATTTAAATGGCGTTGTACACATATGTCTGTGGGGGGGGGGGGAGGGGGGGTTATCTTAATGTAGTGTTTAGGCCAAGTTAAAACCCACGGAGTTCATTTCTAAAGACGTGATTCACCGGGTTCAAAAAGTATTTAAAAAACAAAATCTCTGTACACACTTGAATGCTCTGGCTCGAAGTAAAGCCATTAAAATATTAACGCGAAGGACAAAGGACAAGGGAGGACAAGACAGGAGAGGCGGTAATATTGTGCTTTGACCTTTGCTTTTCGCGCATATAAGTTTATGATATTCAACCAAACAGGTTATCAACTTAATTTCTTTCAAGGCAAAGCGATGTAAAAAAAACGTCACCAATGCAATTGAATAAAGCCTTCACATTCTAGAGGGTGATACACCCTAGTTACTTTGACTGTACATCTACTTCTATTAACCTTTTGAGAGATAAACGAAACTGAACGGAGTGATAACTTCCGAGTCGCGGATCCGGCATTCCAAAATTTCAAAAGCTTAAAACTGGAACTACTATAATTAGATATTTGCTCGCGTCTGGTATTGCGCACTCAGCAATAATATAGGCAAAATACCTCTTTGTAAGTATAGGACTCCAGCAGGTGCGTAGCCAGGATTTTGTTGTTTCGGGGAGGGGGTGGGGCTGGGGGGGGGGGCACTTATGACAAAATGCTTCATTAGGCGGAGGGGGGGAGAGGAGGCCCCAGCAAGATGAAAGATTTCAGGGTGGGGGGGGGGAGCCGGGCCCCATGGCCCCCCCCTAGATACGTGCCTGGACTCTGAGTTAACTAAACGTGAAATCAAGAAAATAATGAGAGCTTAGGAGCAATGAAAAAGGTCGTAAAATACTACCCAAATGAACAAAATATAGGGCCAAATATTTCTCCAAATTGAGAAATGCTTGTTTGTTTGTTTAGGTTTTTGATGCTGGGGGTAAACTACAGGCGTCACAGAGACTTTGGCCAATAATGCAATGATTAATACCGCTGGGGATCAAAAAGTAAAGGGTCTATTACTGTATTGCTATGGCTATTAAGTATACCTATTCATAAACATCCGGAGAAGCGCGGATTTAACTTCAGATGCTGTGGGCTGTGAGCACTGCGCATGCATCGAAGTGCGGATTTAGAACAGATGTGCTGCATGCGCTCCCGACTGTCGCTTGAATCGTGACAAAGGCATGGCCTGGATGTTCGACATACGCGATTTGATACTCGGATGTATATTGTCACGAATGACAAGTGATGAGGCGATAATACCTGAAGAAACTAAACGTTTAATGGGGCGAACTCGTGCCCAAAAATAAAAAAGGAGAACAGAAGAAAGTAGAGCGTCGCAGGCGTCGAAGTCGGCGTGACAGCAGAGTCGAACGCTGGGGCGAAACTGACTGCGGCTCGTCACGCGGAGCCCCTTATGTACAGTCGCCGCGGGAGTTAATAGGGAGTTTTCGTAGATCGTTTCCGCTGTCCCGCAACGCTCTCCGCAACCAGCTACCCTAGCCGGAACTCTACAGTCAAGGCCATCGGCGCGCCGGCGCAGTAGCGGCTGCTTCGTTGCGGAGGGCTTAGCGGAGGGGGAAACGCGGTCTACGAAAACTCCCTAATAGCTCCACGCGAGCGCGCGTTTTTTCCGAGGGGCGCTTGACTGGTGGCTTGCGATAGAACTAGAGATGACGTCAGGGCGAGTCCATGCGGAGTGGACGGGGAAGCCGTCTCGATTCAAGGGAACCGTTGTTATCATCCGCATGCCCGCACACCCGCCTGAGTGTAGCTCGAATGAAAAGGGGAGATGACTCCGCAGAAGTGAAGATCGCCGAGCATGAAGGAGACGGCTGTTTAGAAAGAGAGAAGGAAACACGTCGTATTTTCTAACTTCTGCAAAATCATCTCTCATTTTCATTTGAACTACGTTCACCCGCAGGCAGATGATAACAACAGTTCCCTTAAGTTGAGCGGCTTCCCCAGTCCACTTCGCATAGACTCGCCCTAACGTCATCTCTAGTTTTATCGCAAGTCACCAGTCGAGCGCCCCTCGGAAATAAACGCGCGCTCGCGTTGAGCTATTAACTCCCGCGGCGACTGTACATGCGTGGGCTTCTGGAATAATCGGCGTAGAAAGTTCGACGCGTAGAACATTCGGACCTCGAACAAGCAACAGGATTCTCGAATTTACCAGAATACTAGTCTGCAGGAATAAACAAAAAAATGCGCCGCTCCCAGGACTCGAACCCCGGCTTTTCGCGTGGGAGCCAGGTACGATAACCGTTAGGCCACGCGGCCGCTACCTACTTGGCCAGCTGCACGCGCGGCATTACTCCCCCTTCAAAAAGTGTATCGCCCCGATGCAACGCAAAAAAAAGAACGATAAACTAAAGAGTCTTTTGGAGCACATAAGGTCCACAGTTCTATCGAGCGTAGTACGGCTTCAGGCGCACGACGTGGACGACCTCAGGTCGTGGTGGGCGGCGTGACGATGTTCGTGTTCCGTCGGGCATCACCTCGTAGTTCAGCTCGCCGAGGCGGCGAAGTACCTTGTATGGTCCAAAGTACCGTTTCAGCAATTTCTCACTGAGCCGGCGGCGACGGATGGGCGTCCACAGCCACACCCTGTCTCCGGGCTGGAAGTGGACGTCCCTGCGACGAAGGTTGTAGCGGCCCGCGTCGACGCGTTGCTGGTCTTGAATCATGAGTCGGGCGAGCTGGCGGACTTCTTCGGCGCGTTCAGCAACCACCTGGACGTCGTCGCTCTCACTGTCAGATGGCTCATGGGGCAGCATTGCGTCCAGCATGGTCGTTACCTTCCGACCATGTACCAGCTGGAAAGGTGTGAATCCAGTGGTCTCTTGAACCGCCGTGTTGTAGGCGAACGTGATGTAGGGCAACACCTCGTCCCACGTCTCGTGCTCTACGTCGACGTACATAGAGATCATGTCTGCGATTGTCTTGTTGAGTCGCTCGGTCAGCCCGTTGGTCTGCGGGTGGTACACTCTTAATCTGGGGCCACCTAGGGAGCTACCTATAGCCATGACAAATGAGATCCAACTTGTCATGGCAAATTTTGGGGCCACCTAAAATTGCCAGCCCGTTTGCCGTCCCTTTTAGGTGGCCCCGAAATTTGCCGTGACAAGTTGGATCTTGACGGCCCGTTTTTTAACCGGCCCGTTTTATAGCTGGCCCGTTTTGTACCTGGCCTGTTTTCTATGTGGCCCGTTTTCTGCTGGCTCTAAAAATGTCCCGTTGTCCACTCCCCCGCAGAGTATCTCGGAGGGTCCAGGACTGTGATGCACGAAGAAAGCCAGGAAAATGAGAAGTACAGGAAACTTTCACCGTAAAAATGAAGCTGTGACGTGGCACTGAGCCTGACGTTTCCTTGTAAGACGTCATGCACATAGTCACGATGCAACTTTATTTTTGAGTCGCAAAATATATCGGAAAATCATTACCAAGATCAATTTGTATACTTTAGCGATTCACTTCCCAAGTGCTCTAGGGGAAAGTAAATATACAGGAACTGTTTCAAGGGCAAGGCCGATGGATTCTAAACATTTGAAAGAACAGTGGGTCCGCAGGTATACAATCCATTTATTTGTTTAAATTAGATGCAGAGCTGAAGATACAGGTGGTGCTTTGTTGTAAAAAATACCATAGTCAAACAACAAAATAGAAAAGTATATGAAAACTTGTCACTTGCTGAAACTTTGGTGGAAGCATAACCGTTGCTTTCATTTGACACACTTGGTGAACTAGGACCCGCCGCAGTTGAAGGTGCGCTCTCCGAGCCAAGTGTGTTGCAGTCTGCCGGAGCTTCTTGCCACAAGACGGGTCTCCACGGCACCTCCGAAGGCCAGTTGCCTCTGTCATCAAAGGCATGATGCTGCTGCGATTAAGAATTTTCAGCATTTCATTATAAGTTAATAAGGGAGGAGAACATGTCTTGTATCTTAATTACGTTTTAAAATTTAGCAGACAGCTGGTTTTTTAGAAAGTAGCTTGCTGGATGTTAGAGTCAATACAGATGTTGAGTCATCGGCCACAAACATGGCCGCTAACAAAACGTTTATTCGTGAGCTCTGCGGAAAACAAAATAAGCGAAAACAACTTTGCCATTTAGATAACCGCATTTGCTCTCAGCGGCCATGCTTATGTTTTAGTTGCTGGACATTAAAAAGCAGTCTAACGCCATATGAATAAAGCTTTGGTGGCAGTTTGCAGAGTGGGAACAAACCAGTAAATTTCGACGCCACCAGGAAGGGGAGCTGAGGCTGTCCACTTGCCAGGATATACAGGTTCATGGTTATATCATACAGGCTGCGTCATGAAACACCGATTTAATCGTTTGCTCAAAAACTACACGTCGCACATAAACCGCTATTTTTGTTTAGTATGAAAATTCATGAAATTTGACGTTTGGGTAATTATGGTGTCAAAGGTTTTGAATAATTAACTTTTTGTAATTATAAATTTAAAACTATGGTCAGGTCAGGGTAAACACCTTGCTAAACTGCCTCAAATATTGTAAAACAGATAGTTCGACTCTTTTCAAAAATATTGTTTAACACAATACAATTCCTAAATTCAGTTAGCCTAATAAAAGCTTATTCTTAAAGTGTCACCAAAAGTTATACTGCATTGCTTAAGATGTAGGGAATGGAAAGGAGTCAGGCATGCTACCTCCGATAAGTTGGAAAAGGTTAGTTTCCGCCTTAGACGTTTGAATTTCTAATAACATGAGGACAGAAATGTGTGCAACTTGCGGTTCGCGCAGTTGCACCACCACAGAACTTTTTTTCTTATAAGTAATTCAAATTTGACCTTAACTTTGTGCCTGAAATAAGATCTATAATGTATACTTCGTTACATCACGAGGAAAACTTACAAAAAAATTGGTAAGATTTCTGCGTAAATTGTAGATGTTACATTCATCATCAATTGTAGTATAAATGTTCCTTGTGTGGCCGTCCCCTTTACTCAACGCGATCGTCGACGCCGGCCGAGACGCACGACTATATACCTCGGACGGCAAGCTGATGAGTGCGCCGTATACGCCGTGCTCTATCGGCGGACACTTCGGCAAGAAGAAAGCACCCCCTATAAACTATTTACACCTTGTCACTGGAAAATGCTGGTGGCCACCGTTGAGGCATAACCGGCTAGCTTTATCTGCCTCAGCTTAGCATAGGCAAACCATAAGAGCTGCGACTGTGACCCGAGAACTTTAAAAATTGTCAACCTCCACGAGTGCTTGTGCGCCTCCGAGCCGGCGTCAGACGCGAAGAATCCGCGCTTGTAGCCGTTGTGGTAAGTCCATGCTAAGGTGAAATGAAGTAAACCTGTTTTTCGCTTTTCACCGGCGACGCCAGCCGGTATCCGAATAATATGAAAAGAGGTGATTTCAAACGTGCTTCTTAGAATACAAACATATGGCGTATAGATACCTGTATCATCCAGGAGAGGGTCCAAGAAGTCCTCTGTTAACGAGAACAAAAGTTACAAGTTAGGAATTCTCTCAACACTTGACTCTATTCCGTTATTAACCAGTGAGATATATAATTACCCAGTCGGTCGTGCCTCAAGAGGACTGTGCCCGCAGTAATAGCACCAGCCAAGTTGGCCCAGAAGTGGTGATCGTGCCGGTCATGCCGCCAGATCAGCGGGCCGTAGTGAAGCCACCAATTCACATGTTTCGTCGTGGTTACACCGCCCGCCTTTGATATCCTTCGGCGTGAGCATCCTGGAGAACTAACTCACTGTCCCGCGGCTTCGGTGCACACTCTAGCATAGACCTCCATCACCATGATAAGAAAACAAACGTCACCCGCAGATGCTTCCGATTAGATTCGTACTTCGTACGTTCAAAATTCGTCGTCCGTGAACAACGAGAAGAGAAATGGGCTGGCTGCGCCCGCGGGGCACGCTGGGTGGCCGCAACTGCCGACATCTAGCGGAGAGCAGTCTTTTTCCCGCTATTACGCGCATAGCCGGCCCGTTTTTGCCGGCCCTGCACAAACGGGCCGCCAAAAATTACAGGGCCGCCTACGGAGCCACCTATATCGCCATTCGCACCATCAAAGAGGGAAGGGCGAACAGCAGCCGTGACGTTGTACACGGCAACTTTGACGGGGCCGGATAAGTTCGCGGCTAAGTCCTCAAAATGTTGAACGTCACGGCTATGGCCGTGACGTTTGCCGGCCCCAGATTAAGAGTGTAAGCAGTGGTACGACGATGGCTGGTGTGACTGAGCCGGAGGATTTCTTGGGTCAGCTGTGCCATGAACGATGATCCGCGATCTGTAATCAGAACTTCGGGAGCGCCGTGCCGGAGGACGATGGACTCGATGAAAAACCTGGCGACTTCCACAGCAGTCCCTGAAGGAAGGGCTTTCGTTTCGGCGTACCGCGTGAGATAATCTGTGGCGACGATTATCCAGCGGTTTCCCGACGTTGACGGCGGAAAAGGGCCAAGTAGGTCCATTCCGATCTGCTGGAACGGTGCGGTCGGGGGAGCAATCGGCTGCAGGAGACCTGCCGGCTTCGTCGGCGGTTTCTTACGTCGCTGGCACTCGTGGCACGATCGGGTGTAGAGGTGGACGGCTTTGGGGAGCTTTGGCCAGTAATACTTTTCACGAATACGGGCCAGTGTTCGGCTGTAACCGAGGTGTCCCGACGTCGGGTCGTCGTGACATGCTTGAAAGATCTCCTCCCGAAGGTCGGTCGGGATTACCAGCAACCACGGTGTATTGTTGTCGCCGAAGTTCTCTTTGTAGAGTACACCTTGTCGAATGGCGAAGGTCGGCAGTACTCGTGAGAAGACACGTGGCACGGTACTCCCGCCCCCTTCCAGGTGCTCGATTAATGCGCGCAGCTCAGGATCGTCCCGTTGACGTCGTGCCATGTCGTCGGTGTTCACTGCTCCTAGGAAGCACTCGTCGTCATTGTCGTCGCTGCAGCCGGAAGGGGTTTCGACGGGGGCTCTGGACAGGCAGTCGGCGTCGCTGTGCTTGCGGCCTGACTTGTAGACCACTGTCATGTTGAACTCTTGTAGTCGGAGACTCCATCGAGCGAGGCGTCCTGACGGGTCCTTCAGGTTCGCAAGCCAGCAGAGCGAGTGGTGGTCCGTGACTACACGGAACGGGCTCCCGTACAAGTAAGGACGAAACTTCGTGATTGCCCAGACGACCGCAAGGCATTCTTTCTCAGTCGTGGAGTAATTTTTCTCCGCCTTGGACAGTGTCCGACTTGCGTAGGCGATAACTCGCTCGGCGCCCTCTTGCACTTGAACCAGTACCGCGCCAAGTCCAGCGTTACTTGCGTCCGTGTGAATTTCGGTTTGCGCGTCTTGATCGAAATGTCCAAGAACAGGAGGAGTCTGGAGTCTTCGCTTCAGCTCGTCGAATGCCTGCTGCTGCTCCTCGGCCCATTTGAACTTCTCGGCGTCCTTCGTGAGTTTTGTGAGCGGTGCGGAAATCCTTGCGAAATCCCGAACGAAGCGTCGATAGTAGGCACAAAGTCCAAGGAATCTTTGCACGGCCTTCTTGTCTGTCGGCGCTGGAAATGCCGCGACGGCGCGAGTCTTCTCGGGGTCTGGGCGGACGCCTTTGTTACTAACCACGTGGCCTAGGAACTTCAGTTCGTCATAGGCGAACCGGCACTTTGACGGCTTGAGTGTGAGTCCGGCGGTCTGAATGGCTTGAAGAACAGCTCGGAGTCGTCGCAAGTGCTCGTCGAAGTCACTTGAAAACACTACGACGTCGTCAAGGTAGACGAGACAGCTCTGCCACTTCAGCCCTGCCAGTACTGTGTCCATGACACGCTGGAATGTTGCCGGCGCCGTGCATAGGCCGAAAGGCATCACCTTGAACTCGTACAGGCCATCCGGCGTGACGAAAGCTGTTTTCTCTCGGTCCCGTTCGTCGACTTCGATCTGCCAGTAGCCGCTCTTTAGGTCCATCGATGAGAAATATCGAGAGTGGCGCAGTCGGTCTAGAGTGTCGTCGATGCGGGGAAGTGGGTAGACGTCTTTCTTCGTCACCGCGTTCAGCTGCCGGTAGTCAACGCAGAACCTAAGCGTTCCGTCCTTCTTCCTAACCAGCACGACTGGAGAGGCCCACGGACTGCTTGAAGGCTGGATGATGTCGTCGTTCAGCATTTCTTCCACTTGCTGTTGAATGACCTCCCGTTCTTTTACGGAGACTCGGTACGGCGATCGGTGCACAGGGAGCACGTCGTCCTCGGTGACGATGCGATGCTTCGCAACGGTGGTTTGGCGCACCTTCGACGACGTCGCGAAGCAGTCGCTGTATTCGGCGAGGAGGTCACTCAGCTGCCGTCGTTTCGGGCCTGGAAGCTTGGGGTCAATGTCAAGCTGCGCTGGCGGCGTAGCGTCTTGCTGAGGTGGCGAGGATTCGTCAGTAATGGCGGCGATTTCGACGGAGTTTCGGAGTTCCTCGACGTGGCCGACGGCTGCACCTTTCGTGAGGTGCTGCGTTTCATTCCGGAAGTTCGTCACGAGGACCACCGTGCGGCCATCCTGAAGTTCAGCTACTCCTCTTGCGACGCCTATTCCTCTTCCTAGAAGCAACTGGAGGCTTCCCTCGAGCAGAACTTCGCCGCAGCAAGCTTCGGTGATCCCGACGGGCACAAAAACACTCGACCGCGGCGGTAAGTTCACGTGGCTTGCGAGAACTCGGACCGCGGATGATGTCGCTTTCGGTTCCTCCGGTGGTGAAACAGGTTTTCGTAGTGTCAACCGGTTTGCTCTGATGTCGATGACGGCGCCATACTCGCAGAGAAAGTCCATTCCGAGAATAACGTCCCTCGCGCAGTCTTGCAGAATGACGAATTTCACAGGGCACGTCTCACCGTGGATCTCGACGCGAGCGGTGCATCTCCCGACTGGTGTGATGAGATGCCCTCCGGCGGTTCGTATTTGAGGTCCATCCCACGGCGTTGTCACTTTTCGCAGGCGGCGAGAGAGCCTCCCACTCAAGACTGAGTAGTCTGCCCCGGTGTCCACGAGTGCCGATGCGTCGAGGCCGTCGATAACAACGTTTAGGTTGTTGGACACCGTTGCAGGGGCGTCGGTGCGCTGGGGGGCGTCGGGAGGGTGGGAGTGCTCCGGCGTTCTTGGAGGCTCTTTGCTTTCGTCGTTTTCGGCAACGTCACCTCCAGGCGTTGCCGCACTTAGTTTTCCCGACGACGCAGGGGAGACAGGCTCTCTCGGCGGGGTCGTGGCGCTGGAGACGCTGAACGTCGTGGCGATGGGGAGCGGGCTTCACGGCGGAGAGACGGCACTGGTGAGGGCGAGCGTCGGAGGTACTCCTCGATGTCGCGAGGGCGTTCGCCGTACCTCGGGCGTGGGTCGTTTGGGTGGAACCCACGCAGGCCCATTTGCCGGTAGGGACAACGGCGGTAGATATGGTCGGCCTCCCCGCAGTGGTAGCAGATGGGTCGTCGATCCGCTGTCCTCCACACGTCGGTTTTCCTTGGCGCCGGCTGTTCTCGGCGGTCGTACTGACGTACTTCGTCGTTGCGTCGGGGGTACGCCTGCGTTGGTGGGTCTCGTCGTGGCGCCACCGGGTAATGTTGAGCAGTTGGCGGTGGTCGTCGGGCCACTGCGGCGTAGGTCAGCGTCGGCTCGTCGGCTGCGGCCACGGCGACAGGGGTATCCGGCAGGAGCGCTCGCTGAACCTCGTCCCGAACAACCTCGGTAATGGAGATTGAGGCCGGGCGCTCAGCAGTCGGCAGAAGCTTCTTGAGCTCCTCCCGGACGATGTCGCGAATAAGTTCGCGAATGCCCGGGGTGTCGTGGGCAAGGTCGCAAGGGGACTGCGAAATCGCGCTGACGCCGGGTAGTCTCTGGTAGTGGCTGGCCCGGGCTTGCAGAGCACGCTCGATATTCGTGGCTTCCGTGACGAATCCTTGAACGGACGTCGGTGGGTTGCGTACGAGTTCACCGAAGATGTCGTCCTTCACGCCGCGCATCAGAATACGCAGCTTCTTTTCGTCGGTGGCCTGAGGGTCGGCGCGGGAGCTCAGGCGCAGGACGTCTTCGACGAAACTGGTGACGCTTTCATTGGGGCGCTGGGTCCTGGATTGCAGCAGATCTTCGGCCCTCTCTCTCCGATGTTGATTGGCGAACGTACGGGTCAGCTCGTTCTTGCAAAGCTCCCATGAAGTCAAGGAAGCTTCGTGGTTTTCGAACCAGCGCCTTGCAGTCCCTTCAAGTGAAAAATAGAGGTTCTGCTGGCGCTGTTCGTCACTCCACCCGTTGTGGCGAGCCACGCGTTCGTACTGGTTGATCCAGTCTTCCACGTCCTCGTAGGTCTCGCCGAGGAAGGGAGAAGGCGTTCGCGGAGCGACGGGCAGGACGACGACGGGATGGGTGGTCATCGTCGGGATCTTCTCCTTCGGCTTGTGCAGCAGAGATCCGGATTCCGGGAGTTGGACTTCGGTACGGCGGCTTGCTCGGGCGTCGGTGTCTTCTGCGATGGGTAGCCTTCCGGGGTTGAGCACCTCACTTGGCCGGGATGTCTTCGGAGGGGTACGCTCCAGGGGCAGAGAATGCGATACCCCGCACCTCCACCAAAATGTCACGAATGACAAGTGATGAGGCGATAATAACTGAAGAAACTAAACGTTTAATGGGGCGAACTTGTGCCCAAAAATAAAAAAGGAGAACAGAAGAAAGTAGAGCGTCGCGGGCGTCGAAGTCGGCGTGACAGCAGAGTCGAACGCTGGGGCGAAACTGACTGCGGCTCGCCACGCGGAGCCCCTTATGTACATGCGTGGGCTTCTGGAATAATCGGCGTAGAAAGTTCGACGCGTAGAACATTCCGACCTCGAACAAGCAACAGGATTCTCGAATTTACCAGAATACTAGTCTGCAGGAATAAACAAAAAGATGCGCCGCTCCCAGGACTCGAACCCTGGCTTTTCGCGTGGGAGCCAGGTACGATAACCGTTAGGCCACGCGCGCGCTGCCTACTTGGCCAGCTGCACGCGCGGCAATATGTTTTCAATGCGGAGTTCAGAAGGGTAACCTCACGTTCACCTGCATACGACTAAAATAGGGCATCGCACAGCACTTGGCTGCTTCTTTTTCCATATAAAGAACTTACCTGTTTATTACACTCGATAATAACAGTAATATTAATAATAATTTTATCAGTGCGTACTTTTCACACAAGTGATCGAGACCGTCCAAGCCAGTGAGGCTTGTATGACAATATAAAAAGTTATCGCTTTCAAAAGTGCTAACAGCACCTGGTTTTATTTTTACCGCATGGAATACTTTACCTGCTAGAAGCTTCCTTTAACGCGTTACTCTAGGGATCCACCAGCTCCCTGACGAATATTTGAGGCTCCTTCTCTTCGGTGTTTACCTTAAAAAGGTTTCACCGTAATACGAGGGGCGTTCATAAAGTTCGTATCATTGTCACGAAGGAATAGAGATTCAGCAATCAAACTCGAGTAGGAGTTGAGGCTTTCTCTGCATGTTCGCCACCAAACGTTATCCATTTTTGCCAGCGATGGACCATCATGCCGGAGGCCATTGTTTTAGAACTCCTCGTTTTGAGTGTTCAGGAATCACTCCACTTCAACGATCACTTGGTCGTCGTCCTTAAAATGCTTTCCTCTTGTTTGGCCACACTGGAAGCGTCAGCGCCATTTAACCACAGTTTCATAAACTTGGGCATTGTCCCAGACAACGCTCCCAGATTGGAATGAATATCCTTGGCATTGCTTCCCTTCAAATGGAAAAAGAACGGATCACTGCATGTGCTTGGCACCGACGGGTGGTGCCATTTTGGTTTCGACTCCCTAGCGGCGTTCCGTGCTATTATAGCACGCGATGTGTACACTGTGCGGGAACTAAAGGGACGGGCGCTAATGTTGATGCCTGTTTCGTTCCGCTTTTTAAATTTTTGGTGCCGATAATACGAACTTTATGAGCGCCCCTCGTTGATCACCGTTCACTTTTATTCAGACACAATAGTCTTTTATCGCTGATCTATATCAACTGGGCACGGCTGCAGCGTCTAAACTAGATTCGACTTACACGATGAAGTAGCCTGGTGCTCTCGGCGAAAGCGATCGAAATTCGTAGTAATCAGTGTCTACAGAATGAACTTCAGTTTATTTGCTTGAATAAACCTCACAAAACTTATATCCTTGTAAAAAGAAATCGTAATTAGTATTGATAATAATATGACCTCACCGGTGCGTTTACAAAACAAACTCAGGTTTATTTTAACTTTACCTTTAACGAAACAAAAATAAACGTACCAAACACAGAGCGTATTCTCTGTTTTCTTTTACCGCCGATGAAAAGAAATAATATTCTGTGAAATTGGCACACCATGCTCACGCTGTTTAGAAAGCTCACCTTCATAGTTAAATATAGCTTTAAATCTACAAGTTTTGACCTCAAAAAAATTTTAGGGCCAACAATTTAAAAAAAATCCCCTTTACGATAAAAGGCAGGATGTTTTTCGATGTTCATGCAGCAACTGTGCTAGTTCTCTGAAGCAGCTAGTACTGCGCGGAAGCCAACTGCTAATTTTGGAGAAGTAACGGCCTTCACGTATATCTAGTATCCAGGGCGCACGTGCCTCAATTCCATGTCACGTGGGATATTTTGAAACCTGTCAGTTTATTATAAGCTTGCAGTCGCAAGAAATGTAATTTAATCTATCCATCCATGTACTCGCACCGAAGAAAAAAAAACATTTCAAATATATGATCTACAGGGTGCGGCCGTAAGGACCAACCCGTTTGGCACGCCTTGCGAAATTCGAATTCGAAATGTCTACACATAAACTTGGCCACGCGAAAGCAGTTTCGCAAGACGTTCTGTTGTCTATTTTTGTCAGAGCTGAAGTCAGGTGGTAAAATAATAAATATAGAGCAAAAATGGCGGCCGTGCATTTCCTATGCCCTATACTGAATGTTCGTCGTCTGCCCACTGGTTTGTGAGTTGGTTCCCAGATGGTCATTGCTTATATATTCGTTAAAACTATTAATTATCGTGATTATCTTGCTCATCTTCAGCCTCTACTATTGGTTCTTAGCGTTTTTGCGTTCAGCAAGCCCCCGAAAAGCGAGCTCATAAACCAGGGTGCAGACTACAAACGGGTTGGTATAGGACATCGAAAATACATGGCCTTCGATTTTGATTTGTTTTGGATGTTTCACAACCTCCAAGTTGAGTTTATTTTTATTTTTTTTTTTAATTAGAACTTTTTTAAAGCTACGTTTGCGCGCCCATTTTCAGAAATATATGGCTAGAATTCGAATGCTTCGAGGCGTGCCAAATGTACTTGTTCTTTTGGCCGCACCCTGTACTTAGTTTAACAAACTCGTAAACAAGCTCCTCGTGAATATTACGAAAATATTACAAAATAATATGTTATAGAAGTATGCTATTGACAGTAAGATGTCGCCACAACGCAACATGAAAATAATCTTTTCGTTCATACAAAACGAACAACATTAAATGAATAAGACTCAATTGTGCATACAATAGCAAAACAACACTTTCCAAAGGTAATTCTTGTAACTTCACAAACTGTGTAACAAAGTAGAAATACAACAATCATAATCGAAAAACAGGAACCTCACGCAGGTGGATAATAGGCATTTAAACGTGTTTTCACAGTGTGAGGTCAGTACAAGACAAGCCTTTACACAGACGAAGTTTCTGCATACGCTACTTAAAGTCCTAATAAAAGAAAAATAGAAATAACATGATTATGCAGCGTAAATAGAAAACCTTAAGATGTCATTTTGTAAGCACCATATTATTCATTTATTATTCACCAGTTTCGAAAATACCACATTAAGAAACTCATCCGGTACAGCGTTAAATGTACCAGGACTATGATCTGGGATATCCTTCACTCTGCGCAGTTTTCTCCCTCCCAATACCCCGTTCACTCCAGGCTGTCTACACCGTAAACTGCTCTCGTGCTTTTCATAACATCATTGGCGGCTTTTCACATCCGGCCACGCGCGCTATTATTGTTTCTGACCTTCCTCTAGTCCACACGTGGCGCGTTCACAAGACGAGACTATTGTGTTTTCTTTCTTTCTTTTTACTTGCACGAAGTCGGAATTTCGGAATTCACAAAATAAAAATTTATCGCTTTCAAAAATGTCAAGAGCCCAGAGAGCGGAGTGTTCCGACTGACCTGGTTTTATTTTTACCGCGTGGATTATTGTGCCTGCTAGAAGCTTCCTTTAATGCCTTACTCTAGGGATCCACCTGCTCCCTGACGACAGTTCGAGGCTTTTTGTCTTGGGTGATTAGCTTAAAAGGGTTTCAACGTAATAAATCGCCTCCATTTTTATTTAGAAACAATTGTATTTTATCGCTGATCTATTTCAACTTGGCACGGCTGCAGCATATAAACTGGATTCGAATTACACGATGAAGCAGGCTGGTGCTCGCGGCAAAAGGGATCAAAATTCATAGTAAACAGTGTCTACAGGATGGAATTCTTTTAATTTGCTTAAATAAGGCTTGCTGATTTTATATCCCCGTAAAAAAACATTGAAAATCATAACTGCTATTAATATTAATATCAACCCACCGGTGCGTTTACAAAACAAACCAGGATACCTTTAACTTTAACTTTATAAAACAAAGATACAAATACCAAACACTCAACGTGCTTCCTTTTTTCCCACCGATCAAACGAAATAATATTTGGCAAAACCGGCAAACCTTGCTCACAAGGTTTAGAAAGCTCGCCTTCATTGTTATATATAGCTTTCAGTTTAAAAGTCTGACCTCGGGGAGGGTTTTTGGGGCCAACAATTAAAAAAAACAAAATCCCCTTTACAATACAAGACAGAATGCTTTTCGACGTTCATGCAGCGACTATGCTACTTATCTGGAGCAGGTACTACTGCGCAGAAGTCAACGGGTAATTTTAGAGAATTAACGACCTTCATATACATATATAGTATCCAGGGCGCACGTGCCTCAATGCCATGTCACGTGGGATATTTCAAAACCTCTCAGTGTAATATAAGCAGCAGCACTGCATCACGTTTAGGGGAGTTAGCTAGGGGTAGCTGCAGCTAATCGAACCAAAATGTTCCCTTTTACTGCCGCCGTACTCTTCAGCATCGTCTCAACGGGCCTCGCTTCAACGCAGACACCAAATATTACGTCTTGTTCTGGCAAGTATTACAGTCGCTCTTCTTGCCTCTTTGGCTTCGTATAGAGTGCAAAGATTGATGTCTCGATGCTATATAGTATTTGGATGTCATCAGGCTAAAATTCAAGTCAGTATCGGGGGGCTTGCGTGCCAAACTAGCCAAGGGCATCTGGCACGACCCAGCGGAGGATTGTGGATTAATTTAGACATCCTGGGGATCTTTTAACGTGCAACCGAAATCTAGGTTGCATGGCGAATTCTGCGCGATAAGCTTCCGTCATATGTCGGGCACGACAGCCGGCATTCGAACGCGTCAACTGGGGATCTGTAAACCGACGCTTTGCCCCCGAGCTACCGACGCGGTTTCAACAAAAGTGAACCTTTATACATTGTTTCAACATAAGTCTGAGCCTTGTCCAGGGCTGGGAAACGTACAAACACGAAGACGCATACTAAATGAAACGCACAATATCACAGCACATTCACCGTGCTTGATTCGTTTATCGGGTGATAATACGCGCAGTACAAACAGATTACGAAAGCCTTGACGTTGACTTTCTGCGCTTCTTGATCGACTCTCTCAGGCATACCTCGGCAAACCTCACTGATGAGGGGCCCTCACTCACCCTCATCTTCACAGCTGAGGTGAGGGTGAGTGAGTTTCTGAACCAGGAAAATTCATGAATGTGAGGGTGAGTGAGGGCCGTGAGGGCCGTGAGGGCTGTGAGGTCTTTGAGGACCGTGAGTGCGTGAAGGCCGTGAGTGCGTGAGGGGCGTGAGGGCCATGAGTGCGTGATAAGCGCGGGGGCGGTGAGTGCGTGAGTGGCGTGAGGGCCATGAGTGTGTGAGGGGCGTGAGGGGGTGAGCGCCAGGGGTGCGCTGACGGGAGGGTGTGAGTGCGGTGAGTGTGTGAGTGGCATGAGAGGGCCATGCAGTGCGTGAAGGGACGTGATGGGGTGTGAGTGCGTGAGAGGGCGCATGAGAGGCAGTGAGTGAGCGAGGGGTGTGAGGGCCACGAGTGGGTGAGGGGCGTGAGGGAGCGGTGAGTGCGTGAGGTCCTCCTTCAGATGGAGCAACTCAACTTTCTCAGCAATTTTGGTGTTGCTGACGGAGTTGTTTCCCTAGCTTTCCCTAGATTGGCACGAATTGCTGAGATCGGGTCCGGCTCAAAACAAGCCGAGCAACTCTGAGCAATTCGAAGACGTTTGAAGCGGCTGCATCCAATCAGGGACGTGATATTTTCACGTGATACCTCATGCCGTTGATGATTACAACAAAAGACTTGGTTTTGGTTTGAAATTGATCGTTTTTGGAAATAAACTGTTTCAAAGAGGTGCATTAGTATTTTCAAAAAAATTTAAATGCATAAAAACATGTTTATAGCGCATAATTGTGTGTCTAAATAGTGCAAGAAAAATAAGATTTCATGATAATGATGGCAAATGAAAGTAATTGGTTGCTGCGTGTGAACACGGGCGGCCCGTGTTACTGGTGTTGCGACGTCAAGTTTCTGGGCCCAATTGCCCCTCTGAAGCGGGCCTGAGTGGCGTGAGGGCCAAGAGTGCGTGAGGGCGGTGAGGGCGGTGAGTGATTGAGGTTCATAGGGGCGTGAGGGCTATGAGTGCGTAAAGCCGTGAGGGCGGTGAGTGCGTGAGGGGTGTGAGAACCGCGAGAGCGTGAGCGGCGTGAGGGCTATGAGTGCGTGAGGGCCGTGAGGGCGGTGAGTGGGTGAGGGGCGTGAGGGCCATGAGAGCGTGAGGGGCGGTGAGGGCGGTGAGTGAATGCGTTCGCAGGGCCGTGAGGGCTATGGTGTGTGAAAGCCGTGAGGTGCAGTGAGTGCGTAGAGGTGTGAGAACCATGAGAGCGTGAGGGGCGTGAGGGCTATGAGTGCGTGAGGGCCGTGAGGGCGGTGAGTGATGTGAGGTTCATAGGGGCGTGAGGGCTATGAGTGTGTGAGGGCCAGTGAGGGAGGTGAGTGCGTGAGGGGTGTGAGGGCCATGAGAGCGTGAGGGGCGTGAGGGCTATGAGTGCGTGAGGGCCGTGAGGGCGGTGAGTGGGTGAGGGGCGTGAGGGCCATGAGAGCGTGAGGGCGTGAGGGGCATGAGTGCGTGAAAGCACGTGAGGGAGGTAGAGTGCGTGAGGGGTGTGAGAACCATGAGAGCGTGAGGGGCGTGAGGGCTATAGAGTGCGTGAGGGCCGTGAGGGCGGTGAGTGGGTGAGGGGCGTGGGGGCCATGAGAGCGTGAGGGCGGTGAGGGCAGTAGTGAGTTGAGGTTCATAGGGGCGTGAGGGCTATGAGTGTGTGAAAGCCGTGAGGGCGGTGAGTGCGTGAGGGGTGTGAGGGCCATGAGAGCGTGAGGGGCGTGAGGGGCTATGAGTGCGTGAGGGCCGTGAGGGCGGTGAGTGATTGGGGTTCAGAGGGGCGTGAGGGCTATGAGAGCGTGAGGGCCGTGAGGGAGGTGAGTGCGTGAGGGGTGTGAGAACGCGAGAGCGTGAGGGGCGTGAGGGCTATGAGTGCGTGAGGGCCGTGAGGGCGGTGAGTGACTGAGGGTTCGTAGGGGCGTGAGGGGCTATGAGTGCGTGAAAGCCGTGAGGGAGGTGAGTGCGTGAGGGGTGTGAGGACCATGAGAGCGTGAGGGGCGTGAGGGCTATGAGTGCGTGAGGGCCGTGAGGGGCGGTGAGTGGGTGAGGGGCGTGAGGGGCCATGAGAGCGTGAGGGCGGTGAGGGCGGTGAGTGATTGAGGTTCATGAGGGGCGTGAGGGCCATGAGTGTGAAGCCGTGAGGGCGGTGAGTGCGGTGAGGGGTGTGAGAACCATGAGAGCGTGAGGGGCGTGAGGGCTATGAGTGCGTGAGGGCCGTGAGGGCGGTGAGTGGGAGGGGCGTGAGGGCCATGGAGTGCGTGAGGGACGTGAGGGGTATGAGTGCGTGAGGGCCGTGAGGGCGGTGAGTGCGTGAGGAGCGTGAGTGCCATGAGTGCGTGAGGGGTGTGAGAGCCGTGAGGGTGAGTGAAGGTCTGAGGGTGAGTGTTGACTGTGAGGGGATGAGGGTGAGTGAGGGGCTGAAGGTGAGTATAGCTGTGAGGGTGAGTGGTGAGTGAGGCGCTTAGGTAAGTTTGGCTGTGAGGGTGAGGGTGAGTGAGGGCGACCTAAAAATGCCGACCTCTGCTCTCGGGTCGTAGTGACGACTACGCTGGCACTTATGGTGAAATAAAGTCGAGTTAACTTTTAACAGTAAAGATATATAAAAGGAATATTTTCCACTCGCATGACAAGATCAGGCACACCTTCATTCTCAATTATAAAAATTTATAAGGTGTTTTCTTTCCCGCTGCAACAATGTCCTTTAATGTTTACGTCACGGCAGTCATTTTGCAGCCGATGGAAGACACCTGAATCGTAACCCTCAAACCTCAGGAAGTTCCTTTAGTGTGGTGTGTGGGGGGGGGGGGGGACGTTTGTTAAATTTCCTAGATGCCGGGTCAATTTCTCAATCCTTTATTTGAAGCTTGACTGTAGAGCGTGAGCTTGACTGTAGACCGTTTGTTTCTGTGTTCGCTTCTTTTATGATCCTAGGTTTTAATTCTCACATATAATGAATATTTTCAGTTGCGGTGCTATTGCCTTTTTGATGGAGGGGGGAGATTTTTACAGAGGTAGAGTTTAGTTACTTGTGCCTCATCCCACAATTTCTCAAAAGAGAAGCGGTTTGTTGTGTTAAAATATCATTACATTTTATGGCATACAACTTCACAACAAATATCATCTTGACGAGTGCATTCTACGTCGTTATGTTGCAGCTACACACGTCGTCGTCATCGATGACGTCACCATCACCGACGCGGCGGTCGGCAAAACGATGGTAATTAGCTACGTGGGTCAATTAACTGAAGTCCTCAACGATTCTCCGTCACTCAAATTCAATATCACTAAAAACAATGGAGGTGGTCAAGTTTCCTGCCTTTACGACTTGGGATCCTGGTGAGTTGCATTCAGCACACTTTTGCATTCGCTTCGGACCTCAGTGAAGGTTGCTTTAAAAATCTGAAATTTTACCTGAGCCCCTATGTCATTAAAACTACTTTCACATAAAACTCTAGTTCGATCAAAGGCTTGAATATTCATTACCAACCTAACACCTCGGCCACACGATACTAGGGACTAACTTCGAAGCTCTGCAAAATCGCGGCGCACCTTTTATTTGTCGAAACTACCATCGCACCGCTAGTGCGTTCGTGCATTTCCCCCAAATTTAGCGGGACAATTGACGTCACGTGACCTGACATTACGAGAACTAAATGTAACAATGTAGATTTTTCGCTAAAGGTAGTGAAAAAAAAATATGCCATGCGACCTATGCCCCGAGTCTATTTTCCCGCTAAATTTAGATGGATATTTTATAAGATATATAGATCTTCACTCCCTGGAACGACGTTTTAAAGTCTTCTAAACAAGGTCAACCGATAGCTCCTTAAATACTGCATGTCAAGCATTATAGGACTTTCAAGATAATGGTCGCTGCCAATGTTTTTATAGAAAATTGTCCTCAGGATGCAGAGGCCCTCCTCTCGTAACGGCGAAAGCCCGAACTACAGTTAGTGTCTAAAAGGGGAGTTGCGCTACCTCTCCTGCCTCCAATGCGACTCAGACGAGTCACGGAGGAGGAAGAAGAGGTAGTGTAACTCCCCTTCCGGACGCAAATCGCAATTCGAGCTTTCACCGCTTGGTGCTGTCTACGTGAAAAATAACCGTTGTCTAGGGCTGCATAAGATATTCTAAAAGGCCTGGTAGTGAAGATATCCACTGAGAATTGCATTGTTTTTTTTTATTTGTTTCGTTTATTTTGACTCAAACGCGCCACCTACCAAATGCATAAATTAATATTTTGTTAAAAGACCTGAGAATGTGTGAGAAGTCTTGAAACAATCAAAAGTAGAAAAGACTGGGAAAGAAGTCATTCAGACGACGTCTCAAACTCAGTTAATAAGTTTATTACGTAAACCTCTTATATACACTTTGAAACCAAGGTCATCAGCAACCCCCACACCAAACAGAAAACAAACAAAAATTATCATGTCACAGGTGTTTTAACAAAATGGTACACTCACACCAGCTTGCCTGCGCCCTGACTGTGTTTTCGTAAATTACGTTAAGGTTGAATAGGTAGAACGAAGAACAGGCCTTAAAGAGAGGTCGTGAGACTTTAAGTGGGAGTTTGTGTTATTTTTCTCTTCACCCCATGCTCCTTAATTCACTTAAACTGTTTACCTCTATGTCGGCCATGACCCACTTCAATTGAAAAAGAAGTGCAAAGCGTGACAACCAAATCGCTAGTGTAAAAAATAAACAAATGATACTACACGTTGCAAAAAAAAAAAAGGGATCGGCGAAACTTTTCAGAGATATGTTCACTAATCTCTCCATAGATAGTAGCCTTCCGTCGTGCTTTGGTGGCGAATACACGCTCGAAGCCCATGAGACGCCGGAGTGTTATCGAAAGTAGGAAGCTGCCGCTGGAACTGCAACATCCGCAAGACCTTCTGTGCCGTTCCCACCATGACAGTGCCTACTGGGAAATCTTCTGTTCAGTCCTTTTCAGCTGGAAAGAGTACCGCGTGTCCCCAAAATATGCTAGTGGTTTTTAGAGTGCAGCTCTTAGGCGCCCGTTTCCGGCTTCAGCGGCGTCGGCGTCGCCATCGGCGTAACCGCGTGGGGCATGTATAGGAAACGTTTCATAATGCACCGCGGTGGCGCGCGCGTTCTGTTATGGGATATTTCCCATGATGCACCGCGCGGGAGGGAGGAGGAGGGAGGATGGGAAGGAGGAGGAGGGGGAGGAGGGGGGGAGGAGGAGGAGGACAGGGAGGAGGAGAGAGTGCAAATGAGGAGAAAGGGCATACGGTCCCCTCCGTACCCTCCCCTCCTCCTCCTCAAGAGCTGCGCTCTAATTCGGCATTACAGGGAGTTGTATTTCTTCTTTTTTTTTTACCGGAAAATAGAATTTATATATCGGTGAACCCATATTCTCCGCCCGAATGTAGAGCAAGCGTTCCAAACCAGATGCCAAAGTTTGACCACTAACCGTCATCTTACTCAAAAGTTGTGAGTGATTTTCTGAAATTTTCAATGTGAAAATGGGGCTCATTTTCGCCCGTTTTCGGGAACTGGCGCCAAAACGCAACATGTATTCCAAAGCTCTGCCGGACGCCGTATTCCCATTGAAAATTTCATAAAATAATTTAGGAATTACCTGATGCATCGTGGTCTTTTGCGTTAAAAAAAAATGACTGCACTTTTTTTCTTTCCGCTTTTTTTAGGGGGAACATTTTGTATAACTTGTCTGCGTAGTGTCACTCGTCTAAATTAAAATGTTCTTCGCCCTCATTCAGCGACTACGATCTCTGCGGCGGCACTTCGGATACAGAAAAGGAGATAGGAGCGCCCTGGAACAACACGTGTCCAATCCCAGTCGGGAGCTACGACAGCCAGCGTTTCTCTCAAGATACCGTATCTTGCCATATTTTTTATAGGGGTGAGTTTCCTTACTTTTCCGAGGCGAAACGGTATCCCGAGAGCGTAAAGAATCGCACTAAACTTTGACACGAGTAACTCAGAATGGAGGTTGTCTCGCTTCGCGATGATCAGGGTGGAGAATAAAAATCAAGAGGACTCAAATCGTGATTGATCTCATACTTTACATCCTGATTTAAATCAGATACTTGTTTTACTATGGTGATTTAAATTAAATATTTCTCGCAAATATAATCCCGAAAAAACTTTTTTATTTACAGCTTGACTATCATTTGATGAAGATTTATATGAGGCTAAACACGATCAAAAAGCAGTGCTCTTCTGAGCGAGTCGGAGCGTTGTGGATACTTTTCTTCCTGCCGCTTGCCTATGACAGGTTTTACATAAATAAAAAGGAGCTAATAAAAATTTACTTTAAATTTGCAGTAATTTTTCTATGCGCTTCTTTGTCACCAACAGTGGTGTGCCATGTATAAAAATACATTTGGTAATGAAGAGTCACTATATTATAGCTGCAGCGAGTCCGCCACCCGTCGTTTGAAGCGGCATCTGGAGGCTGCATTTCAAAACTGTGTATATCATCGAGTACGGTGAAGCACCATCTCGAAGCAGTGTTTCAAGAGCCTGTGTATTCCATAGAACGCACTGTAGCTACCACCGCAGCCGTCCCAAAAAACGGTGGCCCGTCGATTGACAACAGGCGGACCTTGGGAGAGAGACGGCGTATTGCTCGGGAAAGCAGCGTCTATGGGCAGTTTCGCAACATAGTTGATCTAGATCCCCTATTGAAATTTGTAGCCTGAATACAACGCAGCCCTTAGAAAACTACACGCCAGGGTTGCTGGTCGCTGAGATTTCGTGGGAGAGAACTGGTGTTTCACATCTGAACACATTTGAAGACACCACATATCTATCCATCTTTCATGGCCAGTGCCTTTCTTGTTAGTTTTGATGTTCTTTTCTTTTTCACTTTCTCTTTTAGTTATATTTTTTCTACCTTCTTGATTCTCTGATATACCCACGTACTATGCAGTCCTACAACGCATTAGGAAGGCCAATCAGGGATTTATTCTTAATTCAGCTTTGCAAGTGGTGAAGAAGTTTAAGCGTTGATGGAGGCTAGGCAAAATACTTCATCTAAATTGGGAAACCAATTTGCAAAGGTACTCCGTTTCCCTAGTTAGGTATGCAAGATATATGCCATCATGGACGAGGGATCATAACAAAATAAAGATTTGTCCCTGGGGAATCTTTAGGGTAATACCGGGAAAAGGCAGATGTGTTTTGGGTAGTGTATGGATTTAAGGACACTACAAAAATATAATGTAGCATAGGGCTTTGCTGCCTTGTAAAACATGTTCATATATTAAAATACATTTTACTGTGAATTTTTATTTTCTTCAGGGTGGCGACCTCCACGTCAAAATGGAGATAATCAACGGCAGTACTGCTGTGGAATGCATTGAAATGAACGTGCAAGTGAAGATATGAACGCCACTAAAATTGCTCGTCGTGGTCAGTCCGACCTTTGAAGTATATTTGCTGCAATGACGGGAGAATGGAGCACCTAATTAATAAATAAAGGAATCTTTACAAACTGGTGTGTTAAATATCAGATCACTTCACCTCGCGGCAGACAAGGCTCTGCGGCTTTCTTCCATTTACGTTACCGCCAATATTTAGTGATTTCTTTAACCTGCAACAGACTATATAGGAATTTAATTAAGATTTCCCTGACCTCAGTTTTAGGTCGGATACGTTTGCCAGACCTGGCCACGATGACCTGAATTTTTCGACATGCACTTCACTTTATACCAAGATCCATTTTCGACGCGCACTTTAAGTGAGACGTCCTCTCATGCTGCCGCATCGCGCTTCACTGATTCCCTTCTTTATATTCATTCATCATTTTTTTATTCCACTCAATCTGGGACATTGTTTACTCGGTGCGATTTTAACTCAAGGCTCTAGTCCATTAAGAGTACACTGGTAATTTTATGCAGTCCTTCGAAATACATCGGGTACTAGCACATCCGGCAACAGAGGTTAATTCAAGCAGCGTCAACGTTCTTCTCTTTTTTTTTCTTTTTTCCATGTGACCCACGTGGCGCCTTTACGAATTAAGGCTAATGCTCTTTTGTTTTGGTTTTTACAAAAACGAAATCAGTATTTTGACATTCAACATATAAAAATATTATGTTTTAAAACCCCAGGGATCAGAATGTACCGCTGTTGTTTTATTAAAACCAGGCGCAATACCTTGCCTGATAAAAGTTTCCTTTGTGCCTTTTTGTTGAGTGGATAGTACTGCATCCACCAGCTCCCTTGACGACTGTGTAAGGTTCCTTGTTCTGACGTGCCGGTTAATTTGGGATGACGCAAGGATATATCTATTTCACTGTTTAGGTTGCAATCAGTTCGTGTTATGAGAAGCGTCTTTCCCTAGTCTGCGACCGCGCCCTAGTTGGTGGTTTCCAGGCTAGAGCACTATTCGCAACTCCAACGCCCTGTGGGTGACGGGGCGGTAGTTCCAAGATGGTGGAAGAGACCGGGATATAACACTCAGGCGCCTGCTCGCTGACTGCTGGTTCGTGTGCTTAAATTAATACCATTGACTACAAATGCGAAACAGACAGGGGCCGGAGGGTATCACGAGATAACGGAGATGTTTACGTGCGTTAGGAAAACGAGCTCTTTCTTTTTTAAGTTGCGGAAACAACACAGAATTTGTGAGGATTCAGGGAGGGCAATCGCGTTTCGGGCGCCGGTCACGTATATGGCAAAATGTTCGTTTGGTTGGTGAAAATATTGTGGTGTTTGCACTGTGCCTTGCCGCCAGTGCTTTTAAGTATAAGCCACGCGGGTGAATGTCAAGCTCCGGTAGAGCACCGTTCTCAGCATTGGTGTCACGATGTCAGCCGCTCACAGCTCACTACACACCGTCGCGGTTTTAGTGCATTGCAACGCGTGATCAACCTGCGGCATGGTTACTGATATATAGTTTTAACATACCTTAACCGCATGTGAAGCATTGCGACCAGAAGTACGCGCAGCACCTTAGACGCATGATTTTCAGCGCGCGCCAGAATCATAGCTCGTGCCTACGTTAGCCTGCCGTAACGCGATCAAAAAATCATAATAACGCCTATAGGTGTGTTTAATGATTTATTTATTGTTTTATCAAAATAAATATTCATATATATACTATACTACACCTGTGTACCGTGTTATTAGCATCGACATGACCCGCCTCGACAAAACTGCCCAATATAACCACTCCACGATCGGCGCACAAACGCGCGTAAAAATACTGAGAGTATTTCTTCTCTTTTTTCCCTTTGTAACTATACTGACAGCAGGTACGCGTAATCGGTCTTTTGAAAGTTGCATGGAGCAAACTGTAATGATACATGTCACGGTTTTTCAAAGTATAAAATGCAAAGCCATTCCCGGTGCCCATCGCTCGATGCACCGTTGAGCGAGTAGTCCCCTCCTATACTTTATGTATAGAATAGGTTTTTCGTATATCGCACGCAATAACTTTGCACTACTCGTGCAAGCCTTAGCCGTCACGTTGAGCAAAAGATTGTGATTGCGACCGCAGTGCTGGACATCCGCAGCGTATGCGATCTACTAAAAGCCCTAATAAAATTAGCCATCTAGGTCCCTTCGTGCAACGCTGTTTCAAGGCTGTCAACAACAATTCTTGTTTTAAAGCCACTCACTTATTCCTAAAAACTTCATGATGCACGAACACGCCGTCCAGAACAGCAGCACAAAAAAAACAGTCCCCACCACCGTCGCCGCCACCGTCCTCGCTCCTCTGGTTCTTTGCAAGTCCGCGAGAGGGACAGCGGCCGGCTGGAGTTACGAATATAGCTCCTTCGGAGCAGAGTAGAGCAACCTAGAACGCCCCCTTTAGGGAGACTAGCGGCGAACCCCAGAGGTTCCAACCTTGGTCACAAATGCACGAAGAACGTGAGAAAACCGTTTTTGCTTCAATATTTTGAGGATGTACCGAACAATAGTTTTTGACATAATAAAGGAACATTTTACAATAATTTGAGCTAAATTGTATGCCACGTGAGAAAACAATTTTTAAATTGACTGAGGGGCATCATGCGGCAGACGACGCGGCGCATTGGAGCACGATAGCTTGGAAGCAGACAGAAAAGTTGCAGCAACACATGTTCGTCGGTCCCTCCGGCATCTCAGGCCTCTCCAGCTCCTGCTGCTCCTGCTCGGTGGCCGAATACTAGTAAATGCTATTTTTAATCAAGTAAACTACGTGTGCGCGAAAGTATCAAAGTATCCAACCCGGCTTGATAATGTACAATTAACTGGCATCGCCCTACCTTACACAACCTCGTTGATCCTGTAGGAACGAAGCCGTCGCGGTGGATCTGGTTGAGGCAACTTCTACAACGCTTGCGATTTGCTCTTCCTTGTGGGATTCTGAAAAGCTGTTTACCTTTTTCAGCTCGGTTGCTGCAGCCGAAAGCACAGTCACCTGTCATGTTTGTGAAGCTGCGCGATGCGAAATAGATCCTAGCTGTGCATTCCTTCGTAGCCAACAAGTTTTCGAGACTCGATTTTCTGATCTCGATGCTGCTCAACGTTACAATGACTGTCTCTCACGCTGCACCGCTGAGTGAACAAATCGTCTGCTTCCAACACCATTGCTTTGGAAATTGCTTTTAAACAGTTTCACACATATTCAATATTAGTAAAACATTAAGTAAGTGTTAAGATTCTCCGATATTGACGCCAGAGTTGTTTCAAAAAGTGTGAACTCGGCGTTTATTTCTTTATCAGCCGTGTTGCGTCATATTTTCATGGGTTCTCCCATAGGGCGGGCGCCTGCTGGAACCGTGAGTATTACGTGACTCGTGCTGATCTGCTCTGTGGCCATGTTGTCGGTAAAACACGCGGATCCAGGGATTGCGTTACTTTGCTCCAATGTAGCTATATAGCGCTCGTTAGAACAACTTTCGAAGGAAAGCGCCACCTGTTGCACTAAACTGCAACTAGGTCCGCCGCCATCGCGCACGGGTCCCGCTAGAACCACCTGCATCTTACCGCCTACAACGGTGCTGCTTACACGCCTAGTCCCAGCATTCGTCCTGCATCAATATTCCATCCCACTGCTGAGTACCTTTGTGTACGCAGGATGGATGCGTTGACGGAGACGGAAAAAAGGTACGTATCAAGCAAGTTCAAAGTGTACCAAAAACTGAGTTTTCGCGCGAGTCTCAACGCGGTCTGTGCTCACGCTGCTGAGGCCGATTTCGAGTCCTAACTTTGTCACTTCTGTTATTGTTTACAAACCTTTCACGGTTAAGACAAAGAAAAGAATGGTCTTATCATCCTTACGCGGAAGCGTCGCATACGCTTATATGTTGTAGTAGTGTGGCCGTGTGTCGCGTCATGTCTAACTGGACAGGTATACGGCCGCGGTTAAGTGCGCAACCCGCGCAGCAGGCTGCGCCAGCGGCTCTTCAGTGCTGCTTCAGTGCAACCGATGACGTTTCAGACACCTGTTCGGTGTGCTAGATGCATGATTACTTCTTCTGCAAGTTCGTTAGCTTTACTTCCGCCGGTAAATAGTTTTCTAGAAAACGGACGCCGGATGGAGGGAGTGTGCGGACTAGAACGGACGCCGGGTGCGCCGGGTGAAGAAGTTTTACAGAATAAATGCGGTGTACACCGAATCTGAAGATTACTCGAACCCGCCTTGCGATCGTGGGAACGTTCGAGTCTTCGCTGACCAGAACAGAGTGCCAAGGCCGTATCGCTGGACGGTTGGGGACGTTACGCTACTTATCAGTTGGGAAATTTCTGAGAATGCAGCCGAATAGTTGGCGCTGAAATCACGTTCAAGGGTTGTTATTCTGTTCAGCGGTTGTTTTATCTCAACACATCGAATGTTATCCAATTGTCATTTCTAAGGATACTCTTGTTTATGAATATATGTTGTTATTTTGCAGGTGTCCTTTCATATGCTCCCCAAAACAGTCAGTGTCTATCGGAAGTGGATCATAGCAGTCAAGCATGGTGAAAGTAACCTATTTAAAGTGTCGAAGGCGACAAAGGCTCCTCTCAGCACTTCATGGAAACGGACTTCTTGCGGAATGTGGCCAATATCCGCAGGCAGCTCTACGAACATGCAGTTGCAGAGTCACTAGGAAGCCACCGAAGGAGAGACTTCCACCAGTCACACACCAGGCTTTGAAAAGACCTTGAGGACCCAAACCCAAACATGGAATAAAAACGGCAATTACAAAGATCCCTTTCCTGTCCCCGAGCTGCAAGAAGTATGTCCACAAGTCACCGCAGTGCTCATAGGATCGCCACCTTCCACGTGCAACTTGGGGCCCGAGCTTCAAATGAAGAAGGCATTGGAGATTATGCAAAAGAGACATTAATTTACTTCGTGCCGAACTAAATCAAAGCATAGTGCAGGTGTACAGATGAGAAGCATGAGCTGGAGACTGTACATGCAAAATATGAAGTGCTAGAATAAAAACATTTGCCTTTCGGCGTAGAGAAATTCTAAGCCAATGATCAGGACATTCAGTTGTATACTGAGCTGCCCAATCACCAGAGTTTGCTCGTTCTTCTAAATTTTGTCGACGCTGGCGAAAATGGGAGAAATGTTTTCTTGCAACGGGGGGGGGGGGGGGGCGCAGTTTTGTGTCTTGCAGAAGGCCGGATGGCCACGACAGCTGTGGCCGAAAACCAGCTGTTTCTGGCCTTTATGATGTTGAAGTGTGGAATCTTCCAGAAAGACCTAGGCCATCTGTTTGACATTTCAATGAGAACTGTGTCAAAAATAGTTCAGTGCATGGATGAGCTTCCTCTACCTGAACCTTTTCCAGTTGGCTCTTTGGCTGCCGCCTGACGCCATCGACAGCACCATGTCAGTTGCATTCTTGGACAAGTATCCGACGACGCGAGTCATCATAGACGCTGCAGTAGTCAGGTGCGAAGAAGCAAGTTCCTTTGTCACACAGTCGGGGACTTACTCCTACTATAAGTTTACAAACAAATTCAAAGGTCTCGTAGGCATTTCGCCTAATAGCCTCGTGACATTTGTGTCTGAGTTGTATATGGGTTCTGACTCTGCCAAATGAATCGTAATAAAGAGTGGACTCCTCGCAATGCCTTTTGAACAAGGGGACTCTGTCATGGCTGACAAGGAATTTAATATTGCCGGTCTTCTAAAAGATTTTGGTGTCACGCATCTGGGCAAATATTAGTTGAGGAGGTGGTGGAAACTCAGAACATCACAGCCTTGAAAATCCATGTTGAGCGACGCATTAAATAAAAATTAAGTCCTTTCACATCTTTGATGGACCGATCCCCATTTAGCTGGCACCCCTTGCTAACCAAATGTGGACCGGTTGTACCATCCTCACAAACATTCATTCAATTTGAATAAGAATAACGAGTGAATTGCTGAAAAGTCTCTCGCAGGTTGACCCGACTACTGACGAGTGGAAATGGAAAGTTTTAGTAGGTTGTACGACTACTAGCCTCCCGTACTGTGTAAACGATGACCGTTAGCTTGTACAAAATTCACAGTGCTTGTACAGAAGTGAATAAAACTTTGATTCTTTAAGGTGTGTTTTGAATAATGATTTTTCTATCCAACACACTAACAATTCTTAGAGCAGCTGTATAGGGCAGTTTACCCTGTTAATACATATGCTTGTGTATTTCGGGAAGCGTACATGTGCTTGCGTCTTTCAGGAGCCGTTCATGTGCCAACGATAAAGTTGATTCAACATGATTCTGCGTCAAAAATTTATTGCAGAATGCTGCTTCGAGTTGTAGCGCCCAGTGACACCGTTCAGACTGTTCAAAATCGACTTTTCTTTTAGAAATTTTAACTGAATTGAATAAACCAATGTCATCAACCAGTTTGACTACACCGCTGCTGCTACGGTGCGCTCCGGAATCTGCAGTCTGCATGCAACAACCTTGTTAGCTCTGTGCGTACAGAGCATGAGAGGGCAGAACCGTCATGTTCTACCGCCTTTCTCCTGTGACCTAAATTTGGTGGTGTCATGCATGCGGCAAATGGTTGGTGAGATCAATCTATTTTTATTGAAAGGAAACGCTCGTACACTAAATTCTGAAGAAAAAAAAGCATAAAGTCATATTCATAATTCGATTGCACCATGTATGTGGGACCTGAAGCCCCCTAACAGTCTTTCAACCAAGATCAAACATTGATTTCCGACTTCATTTTGTTAAAAATTGAAAAGTAATTCATGTACGGCACGCAATACTAAAAAAATTACAGACGCGGATAGTGCTGCTAATGCTCAGTACGCAGCATGTTGGTGTCAAAAATAATATAGTCGGTTTTGGCTCCTGTAGCACCGGTTTGCATGACTTCAAAACTGTTTTCGTCAGAGTGAGGTTCATCCAAAGTGGAGTAAGCATTGATGGGAAGACCAGAGACACTTGTATGTTCAAAAACATATTTACATCACAAATCAATTCAACGCAAAATAACGATGCAACTTAAGGACAACAGAAGAAATTAACCCCTACTCCCCAAGTTCCCTCACCAATAAAACAAAACAAAAAACATTATGATACATAATGTCTACAATTAGTTGAAATTCGCTATGTTTCGAGGGGATTTTTTTGACCACTCGCACAGTTGCATAAGCGTAAGTAAGCGAATGGGTTGATGCTCAATATTTTACGGTAACTTTTTTTAATTTTTTCTGGCTTGGAGTAAGGTCAATGTTACCCATCTAAATTAAAAGCGAGGCAACTACCGGCTGCACTCCAAGCGTGGCAGTAGTTCGTTAAAGCAAAAATATTTCAGGTTTTCACTCACACTCAGCCATACTTCTGCATTGAATCTTATCTTCTCAGTTGAGATGAAAGTCTTTGCGTATACAAAGAAGTCTGCCCACTGCGGCCCAGAAGCCGCCATTTGTCCGAGGACTTGGTAATAATAAGGGTGACTCTCATAAAGCTTCGTGCGAAATTCGTTCGGCTTTAAGCAATGTTCGCTTACTTCCGAGCAGAGGTTCGCATGCGTCAGCTCTTCTAACGTTTTGTTACAAAGGGAAGAGGGACACCTAATTTCCACAATTCCATCATGGGGGTCCTTGGCGGGGTGGAGCACAGCCCTGTGCGGTGACGTCCCAAGCCATGGGGTTTCAGGATCGACGAACAGCCCACATGAATTCACTGTGACCTGGTCACCTAGTCTTCGGAGCACATCATCGTAACACCTTGCAGAGACGGCTCGTTGAGAATACCATGTTTGAAAAGTAAGTAGAAAGTTACATTGGCACCACGGTTTACTCGGTGATACAGTGTCCGCAAAACATAGCTTCATGGTTTCAGCATAGTCCACCATGCGGACGCTCATGTGACATAGTCGGGAGGATTCGCAGATAAGACGCGTTAAGCAATCGTACGGAAGGGCTCTATGCTAGTTTGTATCTGTTACGACTGACGCTTCGTAAATTTCTAAATAAAAGTTTGACCTTTTCGTGACTTCTTTGTGCGTTGAATTACAACACTTCCTAGCTGATTTTTATGTGTAAAAAGCTTGAAAGTACGCTTGAAGCTTGAGGAGCGCGTTCGTCTCGGCGGAAACGACGGCGTCGATGTTTTCTCAGTGATATTTGCCTGACGGCTCTGTGACCCTGGTCTCCTTCAGATTGTTTTCTCGCGTGTGTTGAAAGAAATTCTGCTGTCACCAGTATGTACAAGGACGTTCAGTCTTGTTCATGCGAGCACTGTTATATTGCGCAGCGCCGGACACTCGCTTTGGATGCATGGAGCTTACAGATACTGAACTTTCGTCCAAAGAAGGTAACTACTTGTGTGGTTCGGCAGTTGCTGGCGGACATCCACACGGCTCAGTGCGGGCGCAGTCTAAATAATCAACAGACAAAAGGGCCAAACAGCGCGCAAAAAAATGGTGACAGAGTGAAATGTGCACAGGAACGCTGCCTCTGATCTGAACATTTTATAAAGACAAAAATCAACAACAGTCAAGTTGGCCACAGGATAATCAATCAGTAGTCTAGAAAGGCAATATTTCTGCTGTGAAAATGTAGCGACGTCAGACTGATGATTATTAGATGTTCAGTTGAGAGTCAGCGCCTGTCCTGTGTACACTTCCTCCACTTTGTCCCTGCTTCCTTAGCTAGGTTTTTCCCTTTTGCCAGTATGCACCAACAAGGGTATCAGTCGCATGTTTGCGCAATTCAGGGCATGCCTTCGAAAAAGTGACCTGCCTTTGCTTCTTCCGTTCGGGCAATTTCCTAAATCGAGCTTATCCCGCGTTAAAAAGCACGCTAACACATTACGGACGCTATTTCGGCATTTGTTTTATTTCGAGATGTGGCTGATGTCACGCGCGTGGAGCGCACAGACATTTTATTAAAGCGAAGGTCAAATATCTCTCATCGTTCAGTCGACTTTAAAAGTCTTTGAGCGAAAACATGTCCGCGACACAACAGGTGGCAAAACGTTTACGTGACCACTCAGGCGGATTGGAGGCAATGAAATTAAGAAGGATGACAAAGCGAATTAGGAGAAATCAAAGTGAATTAGGAGGAATTAAAGTGAATTAAGAGTAATTAAAGAGAAGTAAGAGAAAGCAATGGGAATTAAGTGGAACCAGAGTGAATCAAGAGGAATTAAGGAAAAGTAGGAGTAATCAAAGCTAATTAAGAAGGACGACAAAACTAATTTAAAGGAATTGAAGTGAATTAAGAGGAATTAAAGCGAGTTAAGTGGATGACTAAGCGAATTAAGTGGATGACTAAGGGAATTAACATAATGACTCAGCACATTGAGAAGGATGACCCAGCACATTGAGAAGAATGACTCAGCACATTAAGAAGGATACCCAGCACATTAAGAGGAGTGTCTGTCTAATGCATCAGCGCTTGGAAGTTCGCCTTCAAGTCGTCTCAGGGATAACATAAGAGACCCCGTAAATTTTTTTAGGAAAGTTCATGGAAATCTTTTTTTAATTCTGCTCGCAGGGAATGAATTTTCAATAAACCTTTTCCGAGAAGCGCACTGCGCACGCGCGAGCGCCCGATGCCAAGCGGCGGAAGTTGGCACGAAAAATCGAGGAAATTCGGAAGGAGGCTGTGGATCAGCGAGTAGAACACGTAATTGCAGCATATATATAATTCTGTTACACAAAAACAATAAAGTGGACGGAAAGAAAAACACGACGTTTAGGTGGACGCCACGGATGCCCCATTTTACAGTCGCGTTGGGCACGCGCCGCAGCTCAGAGAGCGAAGGAACTGGTAGCGTAGCTCCCATTATCGAGCGGTAGCGCAGGTGGGTCAATTCCTCGATGTTTAGTTCGTGCAGCCACCGCCTGGTGCCGTCGGTATGTGGATAAGGTCCATTTACCGTGTTCAAATAAAAGCTTTGCCTAGCAGCAAAAGCAGCAAACATTTTAAAGGGACCCTGCAACACCTTTTTGACTGGTTGTTAATTTGCACCGAACCTAAGTGCACTGAATGTAGTAACTTAATAAAACTTTTCTCGAATTTCGCTTTATTTTAAAAGTTATAAGCAAACTGAAATTACAAAAACAAGCAAAAATTAACCTCCTTCATGATTTCGTTAGTCTTGGCTTGAGTGGCCGTGAACTAGAGGAGAGGTAGTCAGCTCAGCGAGCGCATTTATTGACTTAATGCTATTCTAGGTGAAATTTTCGAGCCAAAGGAGGACACTTCTATGAATGAAAAATACGGAAATTCTGGTCAACTAAGAGATTGTTGAGCTGACTTTATTGTGCCCGGGACTCGACTTCCGCCCTTAGGTGGCTCGCACGCCGCTGTTTTGAAGGCCTATGCGTCCCTCCTACAGTTGCTTACCGTAGACAACTGTACCTCGGCACTTTCACACTGCATTGAGATTTGCGACTTTGATGCACTACACCGGTGCTGCGACAAAACGCGTCAAGCAACTTGAAGCATCCGAAGCGCGGCTTCATCCTGCCGACAACGCCACAAACGATAGCTAAGAAAGCGCCACGTAGGTTTGCGCACGTCGCCAATAAGGGCATCACCCCGAAAACTAAATGAGTAAAGAATTAGGAAGAACATGGTACATGCTTCTCCGTAAATTTAAGTCACCTCAACGTTTATAGGTTTTTGAACACCTCACCTCACAGCAGGGACCTTCGAGATGTCTCTTGGGACAGTGAGAGCGTCTAGTCCCTTCTCACTCCACTTGGCCTTTCGAAAAGCATCACCGAAATGTGAAGCCGTCAAACGCAGCTTGCGCTCTCTGCATCATGTTGGGCTCCTTGACTGCTGCCTCGTGTTCCTTTTCAGGACCCTGGCCTCCTCCGGTGTTAAGCATAGGCGCTAGAATATACAGAAAAAAAATAACACCTATGAGGAAGAAAATAACACTTTCGTGTGATATGTTTTCAAGCGATAGCTTTACGTGTGAAATTTAGCAGGGATTTCGTTGTCAGCGTTTGTTATTTTCTGTCGTCACCCTGGAGATGAAAAAACCCTTCTTGGTTTTCCATCTCCAGTGCCTGTAGAGTGTAGAACTACAGACTTACCAGTCTACAGATAAACATTTGAGGAGCAGTTTTCATACCACTGTTCGACTGTATTGACAAAGGTAGTATTATAACCGCTGTACAAATTCGTAGTCTTGTTTGCAGTATCGCCTGCTCTAAATTTTTTAAAGAAAAGCGGCACAAGGCAAGAGCGATGACGACACGAACGGATTTGCGGCGACATCTCGATGGCATGACCTCTTTTCCGGCTTGTCCCGAAAGCCCCCAAATTTGCCAAAGTCTCCACCGAGACTTCTCCCCTCGCCACTCCCTCACCCCCTCATGCGCCTAACCAAGCCTAACAAAATGTGAAAGATTTGTTGGCGAGGAAGTAAAGAGGTGAGGGGATAGCGATGCGCATTTTTTTTCTTTTGGTTCACGTGCTCTATGCTCCGGGTGTTGTTCCTTTACTATTTTTCTCTCTCTTTCTCGATTTCTTTCTCTTTCTCTGGCTGACCACCTTGTCTACGGTTTATATGAGTTAATACATTTTTCCGGCGCAGTGGCAGTTTTTATCGCGTCTAATAGGCCGCAAATCATACGGGTATTTTTTACAGTGTAAGCCAAAAATCCCTGTTTGAAAGTATAAGGACTCTATGTTAACTAAACGCGAAATCAAGAAAGTAATAAACGTTAAAGGAATGAAGAAGCTCGCAAAACCGATACCATCTAAATTGAAAACATATAGGGCCAAATATTTCTCCAAATTCACAGAGGCTTTTTTATTTTAGTTTTTGATGCCTGGAGGAAACTACAAACGTCAAAGAAACTTTGACCGTTAATGCAATAACCGCTGGGAAGCAATACGAAAAGGTCTATGACTGTATTGCTGTGGCTATTAAGTATACCTATTCAAAAACATCCGCAGAAGCGCGCTTTTTTACTACATATGCTGTGTGCTGTGAGCAACGCGTATATGCACACAGGTGCGAATTCAGAACAAATGTGCCGCATGCGCTCCCATCCGTCGCTTGAGTCGTGACAAGGATAGCTTGGATGTTCGACATGCACGATTAGATACTCAGAAGTATTTATTTTCAACGCGCATTTCATAAGGAAACTCTAACGTTCATCTGTATACGACAAATGTGGGGCATCGCACAACACTTGGCTGTTTCCTTTTCTATATATACTTACCTGTTTTTGCACTCAATAATAATAGTAATATTAATATTAATTTTATATGTGTGTACTCTTAATACAAATCATCGAGATCGTCAAACCAGTGAGGCTGTATGACATGTCCCGGCAGTCGCAATAGTAAATATTATTTCAATAAGTCATCGTACTTGCGCCGAAAAGAAAAAGATTAGAAAAACGTGACCTACACGGGTGCGGACGTAAGGACCTACACATTTGGCACGCCTTAAAAAATTTTAATTACGAATGTGCATACCTGAAATTGGGCACGCGAACGTAGTTTCGCAAGAGGTTGTGTGTCTATTTTTTTCAGAGCTCAAGTTAGAGGTGGTAAAATATTAAAAATAAAGCAAAACCGGTTGCCGTGCACCTTTCCAGGCCATATACTGGATGTTCGCCGTCTACACACTTGTTTGTGAGCTTGTTCCCAGGTGGTCATTATATAAAAAGTATTACCTTAAATGTATTAATTATCTTGATTATCTTGCTTACCTCCAGCCTCTAAAATTGGTTCTTCGCGGTTTTGCGTCCAGCACGCCACCGAGGAGCGAGGTCATAAACCAGGGTGCAGACTACAAACAGACTGATTATATGACGGAAAATGCACGGCCTCTGATCCTGCTTTGTTTCTAATATTTCACCACCTCCGAGTTTAGGGGAGTTAGGTTAGAGAAAGCTGCAGCTAATCAAAACCAAAATGTTTCCTTTAACTGCCGCCATACTGCTTAGCATCCTCTCAGCCGCCATCGCTTCAACGCAGAAACCAAATATTACGTCTTGTTCGGGCAAGTACTACAGTCGCTCTTCTTACCTCTTTGGCTTCGTATAGAGTGCAAAAGTTGATGTCGCAATGCTATATAGTATTTGGATATCATTTAACTAAAATGAAAATTCGGGGACTTTACGTGCCAAACATCGTGCACGCCCCAGTGGAGGACTGAGGATTAATTTAAACAACCTGGGGATCTTTTTGACTGCAACTGAAATCTAGTTTGCTCGGCGCCTTCACCGCGGTATGCTTCCAGATTGCGGGAACAACGGCCGTGATTCGAACGCGCCACCTAGGGATCGGTAGGCCGGCGCTTAAACATGTAGCTAACCAACGCGGCTTCAACAAATTTGAACCTTTAACATGGTTTCAACATAAGTCTAAACGCAGTCAAGGACTAAGAAACATACAAACACGAACACGCATACTAAATGCGCAATGTCACAGCGCATTCACCGTGCTTGATTCGTTTATCGGATGATAGCACACGTAGTACAAAAAAATTACGAAAGCCGCGACATCGCACTTTCTGCGCTTCTGGATTCAACTCTCTCGTGTGAGCAGTGTCGGCTACTCTCGCACCTACGGTGAAAAGAAGTATAGTTAACTTTTAGCAATCAAGATATATAAAAGGAGTATCTTCAACTCTCGTATGATAAGATCATGCACACCTTCATTCTCAATTATAACAATTTATAAGTTGTTTTTTTTTTAGTTGCAACCGTGTCAATATCTACCTCACGGCAGTCACCTTATGCGGCCGATGGAAGTCACCTGAATCGTAACCCTAAAACCTCAGGAAGTCTCTCTTGTGTGTGTGTGTGTGTGGGGGGGGGGGGGGGGGGGAGGGCGGGGGCCATTTTTTATATTTCCTAGATACCGGGACATCTTATGGATCCTTTAAGTTGACGCTAGACTGCAGAGCTTGAGGCTTTTGTCTGCTTGTGTGTTCGCGTGTTTTATGATATTGGGTTTTAATTCTAACCAGATTCGGGAAGTAATCCGCCACAAGTAACGTGATTTCTTGTACCTCGCCACTTTTACAAGCAATTTTATATTTGCCACGTCAGGTTACTTTTTTTGCGAGAGTAACTTGTAATGTACTCTCGTTAGAAACATTGGCAACGGCTTACTTTAATTACTCGTTGCTTTGTTAAAAAATATAAACATAACACAAGCCTGAGCAGTATGAGCAGGCAATTCAGCAACATAAAGATACTGCTCGCAAAGTCCAACAACAACAAAAATATCGTGAAGAGGATAATGACCGAAATGAAACCACTATTTTTTGTTTGACCGGTCACTAGAACCACTAGAAAATAGTGCATGACCTATATAAATTTAAGAAAAACAAAAGATCAAAGAGACAACGCCGAGTAGGCATTGCCTTCTTGACCTCCTACCGGAAGTAGACGCTGAAGATGAGCATGCACACCGCTAGAGTTGTCTGCACAATTCCAGAGATCATATCAGGTCGCCGTAAGCTAGCGACATGGCGGGTGTGGTTGCAGCCTTCGCTGCCTTGTCAGCTTACAGGTGAACGGAGTGCACCTGCATTCTTTCTCTTCAGTACACGATGTGCTTTTGCAAGGACTTCTTACAGGTACTACACTGGCCAAATTACTCTTCGACAGTGAGTAACAATGTCGCCATGTTCTGACTGACTAAACTCCTGCTGTATAAACAACTAACTACTAACTTTTTTGTTTGTTTCTACCATAATGCGGGCGTATGAGAAGCGGAAAGTAGTTTTGTAGAACCTTTCTGGAAAAATCAAAATTGTTTTGTTGTTTTCTTTGATAAGAGTATGGAAAAAGTAACGTGAAAGTAATTTGTAACGTAGCAGTTAATGTAATCCGTTATTTTTCAGCGAACGTAATTGTAACGGCAATCCGTCACATGTGAGTCTCGGCAGTTTGTAACTGTAATCCATTACATTTTTCAAGTAACGGGCACAAGTCAGATTCTAACATTTAATGAAAATTTGCAGCTACGGTACAATTGTCTTTGTACATGGGAGGATGGCGATTACTCACTGAGGTAGCTTTTAGGTTACATGTGCCTCATCCTACGATTCCTCAGAAGAGAGTCCGTTTGTTGTGGTAAAAATATCATTATATGTTATGGCACACAACTTGACAACAAATATTATATTGACGAGTGCATTCTACGGTGTTACGTTACAGCTACACACGTCGTGGTCGTCGAAGACGCCCACCATCACCGACGCGGCGGTTGGCAAAACGATGGTCATTAGCTACGTGGGCCACCTCAACTCAAGCCCTCAACGATTCCCCGTCGCTCAAATTCACCATGACCAAAAACAATGGAGGTGGTCAAGTCCCCTGTATTAACGACTTGGGATCCTGGTGAGATGCATTCAGCACAATTCGGCACTCGATTCGGGTCTCAGTTAAACTTGCTTGAGTATTTGAAATTTTACCTCAGCCCCTATGATATTAAAACTACTTCCGCATAAATCTCTTGTTCGATCAAAGATTGAATTTACTCCATCAAACCAGCACCTTGGCCACGCGACACTGGTGACTAACTTCGGAAGCTCATGCGAAATCGCGTGGGCACTCCTTTGTACGTCGTAACTATAATCGCACTCCACTACCGTCTCGTCTATGAAAGCCACTACCCTCCCTTCCTCTCCTTTTAATACGTCGTAAAAATATCTCCTTTGTAACTTTTCTACAAAATTTATCATTCCAACATTTCACAAAAAAATAAGTTCTTTCTTAACCCCTCATACATTTCTGCACATGTGGACCATAATATTAAAGTCGGCATACCTCATTGCCAAATATCTGGATACACCACGCCTTCATACTAAGAACGTCATCAAATTGGAACCGCCTTTCATCACCTCTGGCAAACATACAATCAATTGAAAAACTTGAAAGTATAAAACAGCGAGGACGAGGACGGGAACAGGACATCATTGAAAGATGTCCTGTTCCCGTCCTCGTCCTCGCTGTTTTATACTTTCAAGTTTATATCCATTAACCAACACGCTCGTTTTCAATTGTAATAAATTAAACTACGTAAAAAGACGCGTTCACAAACCGCGCTTGCTAACACGCCGAACTAATTATTCTCTAAAAAAAATTGCTTACTTTGTTTTGATTCTTGCTGTGTAGTTTTTAAGTGTTGTTTTGTGTATCCTGCCCTTCTGTAATGCCCTATGGGTCATAAGAGTATTAAAACATAAAAAATATATATAACAAAACATGAAACGCTTTTTAACAAATCTCCGAATCTCAAATTTGCCCGTCGTCTGTTTGGACATTTCCGCCAAATATAGCGGCGAAATCAACGTCACGTGACCTGACATCACAAGACATAAATACAGCAAATTAGATTCCCTTCGAAATTACGCGTAAAAATGGACGTCATGTGACCTATGCCCCAAGTTTGTTTTCCCGCTAAATTCACATGGAATTTTTATCAAATATATACACTCTAAAAAAAAAAGGTAGTCATACGTGACTACTTTTGAGGTGGTAAAAAGTTGTCCCAAATATAACGACCCCTAAGGTAAAAATGACGAACCCACACGTAGTGAAAAAGCAGGTAGTGAAATTTGACCACCACCAAAAGCAACATGGCGGCCGGTTAGCGAGGCTCGAATTCCCCGGTAAGGCCTAACGAAGAGCACGGCTTTTCGGCCGAGTGAGAGAATAGAGCGCATACGCCTATTCGACGTGTTTTAAGCGCCTTCAGACACTCTAAACATCCGTCCCCAGACACCGGTACCGTACCTATATCCTGTAAGGACGGCAGTGTGTGTGCCGGAATTGCCGCGATCGCCCCCGACGGCATCTCGCTAGATTGACTATTTTTGCCACCGGCGGTGAACGCTCAAAAAAGAAATCGTTACACGAGGAATGGGCATGCTGACTTTATTGAACACAACGTATGCTTGTCGTGTGTGGCGATGAATCGCTGGGCGCCTTCGTCGTCACCGACGAGAGGCGTTCAACTCCGCACCAACGCTACCGCAATTTTTTTTCTTTTGTAGTTTGGGTTTACCTTTACGGCGTGGTTATCCATTCGTGCGCGTCTGTGCCTGCACTTCGCACCTCTTCGACACAAAACGAGCATTTAGGTGGCTGAGTCGGCTGAGTGGCACAATTATTACGATTGTTATCGAACTGAGAAGCAGGGACGTGGGAAGACCCGTGAACCGCAGGCCAGCCAGGCCAGCTGTTTCTAAATCAATAGCTACAGGACTGCTCGACACAGCTTATTGAATCAGGGGCAGCTTGCGCCACCTAGGAAGTGTAGTAAAAACCGCTAAATAGTACTAAAAGAAAATACTTATGCGCGAACTCTTGCTATTCTAGTACCTACTACACATACAACAACACACACACCACCATGATACCGAACACTACTACAGGCAACGTTCACTACAGGCACATACATGTCAACAGTACAAGGCACAAACAACTCCAACACAACACATCCGCGACTCTCTACTCTAGCTACCCCACCGACCCAAATCGTATATATGCCCTACCACATTCTGACAAGGATTAGGCAAGTGACTGCTGCTGTTTACTAGATGAATACAAAAAGTGTTTGCAAGTATTATTGGTATACTAGTGGTCTGTGTATTTAAATTGGCAGGCTAGACACCTCTCTTAATCTAGCGCTTCGAAGGGCAACATGATGTGAAAGCAATCGGCTGAAGTAACACCACACGGCATGCCCCTGATCAGTTTCGGTTTCAGATTCACGCACTGATAAACTTACTCAAGCCATGCTGCCTCACGCTCGTTCCGCGCGTGCAATAGCAGCAGAAGTTACAACAATATCTGCATTCCTGGACAGTAATCGGCTACAGGTAACATAATTCGTAGTCTTGTGTTGTTTAATTAGTTGTTTTTTCTCTTAATTGTCGCGGGCAAACGCTGGCGGCGTGCTTTCCCGTGTTGGTCGAGTGACCTCGCTCTACTCGCTTACTTTAAAAACACCAAATTAAACTTATTTAAGAAAAAAAAACGTATTGGGGTACAATTATATATATTTATATATATATATAGAAATAGCATAGCCGAGATTTTTTTTATGTGCTGCATTTGGAGAACATATATACCCCTATGTAATTATTTTAAATCTTTTATTTTTGTGATGACAACAAAAGGTTGGCACTTCCCAAGCATGGGGAGACTTCATATAAACAATGTGTTAAGCTTAAAACATTAGGGCATTACAACCTAAACTATACTGTTTATATGTATAAAGTGGCTATAATGGAAACAAAGTGTTCAGGTGGCAATTGTTTGTATTCTTTTATTTTCCAAACCTGCTATACAATTTTATATTGAAAATATTTTCCTTTAAAAAATAATTAAACGTTTTAAAACAACCGTGTAGGTACTTCTGAGTCATTGTTCAAATGGAAATCTGAAAAGAAGTATTTTTCCAGCACTGGTCTATCAAACTATAATAATTATAGTAATGATACTTTCTAAAGCCAGAAACAACCTTGTACCCTTCTTATTGGCTGCCACCTTTGAATATGAACCAATAAACTTACATGAAAACAGGAAACATTTAACCAAAAAACAATGTTATGTATGCATTACAAACATTAAATAATCAAAATATGAACACCAGTCATGTCACCATTCTAAAAAAAAAATATCTGAAAATATGTATGAACAAAAAAGGGATATGATTTGCACCAAGCAAGATACTGGGCTATAGAACCAAAGTTTCAACATTAAAAGAAAATATGAGGGGGTACCCAAAAAGTAACTGGAATGAATTTCAAGAGGCCAGGCGTTCGTAGTACCAGCATCCGCCTCTAGCAGCGCTAAGCGGCATCCTTCCCAAGTCAGTTTGCCAACCAGTGT
Source organism: Ixodes ricinus (assembly GCA_037355805.1). Lineage (NCBI taxonomy): Eukaryota > Metazoa > Arthropoda > Arachnida > Ixodida > Ixodidae > Ixodes > Ixodes ricinus. Next base: position 22,986 of record JAZHYW010007923.1, on the reverse strand, counting down.
CGTCTGCAAAGGATCTAGCGGCATGTTGTAAATTTTTCCCCAAGCGCTTCAAAATCATTTTTCGTTTTTTGCAATGTCCGTCTTGAAGGACCTTACACATTCACAAAACGATTTCCTTTCAAGACTTTTCATATGAGCGAACAGAAAAACGTCACACGGGGCGAGCGAGGTCCTGAGAATACGGGAGGTGGAGAAGCGGTGTCATGGCCATTTTTGCTAAAACAATTGTTGTAATTGTTGTACTGACAGGGCAGTGTGTGCTGGGGCATTGTTGTAATGGGACTATCATTCCCCCTTTCCCTCACATCGGGGTATTTCAGCCTTCCTCGAGTTTCGCAAGTGTCGCAAAATTCCCAGGTAAAACACCTCATTAACAGATTCACCAACAGGAACAAACTCGGAGTGAACAATGCCCAAATGTTTCGATGTTTTCATCAGTTAAGGACGTTGAGGGCCGCGCAGAACGAGGTTGGTTGTCGCTCAATAATTCACTGGCCTTAAAGCGAGAAAAGCACTCATAGACATGAGATTTCTTATTAGCATCTTCTTTGCAAGCTCTCTGAGACATTACAAGTTTCCGGCAGTTTTTCCTAAAACAAAATTTCACGGCAGCATGCTGTTCCTTGATATCAGACGTTGCAAAAAAATCAAAAAACGATTTTGAAGCGCTTGGAAAAAAACATTTATAGCAGACAATGCCAGTCGGCAAACTAACTCGGAAGGGGTGCTGCTAAGCGCTGGTAGCTGATGAAGCTGGTACTACAAACGGCCCGCCTTTCAGAAATTCATTCCGGTTACTTTTGCATCCACCCTGGTATGATTGACTGTGCCAAAAGCTTTCGATATATGCAATGTTTAAAAAAAAGATGGCAACCAGTCAAATAGGCTCAATAGACCTCATGCAAAATTGCTTGGTGATCTGACAACACTGAGAGCGTCGCCATTTTAATGTTGGCAAGCGTCGTCGGTACCAAAGCACAGTGGAGGCATCGGAGAGAGCCGTACGGGCAGCGTGCGATAGCACAGCAGCTGTGTTTTCCGCCTTCTGACCATGAAATGTGGACGAACAGTTTAAACAACCTACCGCGACTGTCTGATGGAACTCTAGGAGGCCTCTGCATGCTGGCAACAACCTCGTCGAAGCACTGCAGCAAGTCCTACGCCTTCACTGTGGAAGCTTACACACTGCAGGTTGTCGCCAGCGTGTGCATAGGCCTCCGAAAGTTTCGTCAGACAGTTGCAGTAAGTTGTTTAAACTGTTTGTCCACGTTCTATGGTCTGAAGGCGAAAAACACAGCTGCTGCGCCATCGCACACTGCCTGTACGGTTGTTTCCAATGCATCCACCGTGCTTCAGTACCAACAAAGCTTGCTAACATTAAAATACCGGCCTTCTCAGTGTTGTCAGACTAACAAGCAATTTTGCATCAGGTTTATTGAGATGAGGCAATTTTCTCTGTAACATCAAGCAACATCGGCCAGAGTGTGTGCCCGAACAATGGCGGACTTCGATAATTGGTGCTGCAGCTACCACACTCCGTTCACCTCTAAGCTGAGACTGCGATGGAACCTACGTCCTCGTTAGACCAGTTATATGTCTCTGTTTCGCCACGTCATCACGCTCCCGCCCATGTCCATACCCCCGCTCAAAGAGCGGGGTCAGGGGATAAGAGCAGTGATGTGATTGGTTGTAGTCATTTTGGAGCAGCTCTTGGAGCAGCCAAAGGTTCATTTTGTAGAAGCAAAAAAAGCTTTTGAAGCATAACCGCACACTTCATTTTCATTTATGTCACTGCAAATGTGAGGAGGAGAGACGGCAAATATTAGGAGGAGAACAAACACTAGCTGTTTAGTTGCATGGTGAAGTACCAGACACGGTAACAAGACGGCTGATGAAGGACTGCGCAAACTGCCGTGAATGATTATTTTAGGTACGTAATCCCACTGAACAAATATTAAAATACAATCATTTTGAGTACCTAGATTTATGTGTCCTTCAAGTTCTAGGGGGAAGGGTTGTAACGAAAGTGCAATTCTTAAATCGGACAAAAAACAAAGCATAAAAAATAAACCTACAAAAGAGTCCATATATACCCCCTTGCACCACGTCTCGCTCTGGAGGAGTACCTTTCCCCTTAGCACGCAGGTGTGCTGCGGTGAAAAAAGACACGCAACATCGCAACGCCTAGTTCGCAATTGTTGCTTCACTGCAGTACACCAGTGTGCGGTGAGAAGCGCGATCAACAAAGCTAACTAACCCACCAGAAAAGATCACGAGACTTATTGCGAAACTTCCGAGCACTGTCAGTGCTTGGTGCGAAATCAAATCTAATAGTATGTTATTTGAGGCGATTATCGAAAGTCCTGAAAACCTGCACTAGCCTACCCTAAGGATCTGGTCCAGTAGCGAGGCCAGCAGCTGTTATATTTTGCACAAATGGCACAGCAATCACAGCACTGGGTGATAACAGGGAGGTGGCTGATTGGTCCGGCAGGCACTGTAGTCTCAGCTTAAGGGTGAACAGAGTATAGATGGTGCACACTTTTGAAAAGGGTCTATTCAAGGGTAGCTGACAGGCTGTCGGTGGCTGCAATACAAATAGCAGAAGCGCGCACTGCAATGTTCACTCGTCTCCTATCATTTTTATATAGCCTTTGTTCTTGCCATGGGCAACACTGGATCCCACCGCTGCCGGCATGTCGTGGTCGAGACAGGTTAACGACGACAACTGGTTTACTGCATACAATACGTGGTCTTGTGGGCTGTCGGGCTAGTGGCATCGATTACATGATGGGCCTTGTCTGCTAACCCTCTTTTGCGTCTTTTTACTGGTGCTTGCAGCATGAGGTGCTCGTCCGTGGGCTCCGGTGTTGCAAACAGCAGTTCTGAATCACCATAAAAAGAAAAGAAAAAAAGAAGAAACAGGGTGACAAACCTGTAACAATGTAGCAAACAGAGATGTTTTACGCTGGCTTCATACGAAAAATCTTTTTGAACGTTGTGACATTGCAAGGCAAACACAATTTTGGAAGTTTCACGGTCTAAACCAACAAGCACAACAAAGGATTGAAGATCCATTCCGCTGCTTGGCCATGATCTGAAGAGCAGCTGAAATCTCGTTACATCTTGAAGTCGCAATAGCTCCAATTCCAGTCTCTCGAATTCACGAGCAGCAATGCTGAAATAACAACATGCTATTTTTGGTATGATCACCACCAAAAATACAATTATTCATGCTATATAGACCCAAACTTTTGGAGTCATAACATGCAACAATGCCTATGCCTTACGTTGATGCACCTGGAACCATACATTACAAAACCAGAAAAATAAAACAATCAAATTTTGTTGTCAATTAACCTTCTGAACCTGCAGTGATTATGAAATTACACTACAAGCATATACAGATTAATTAAAAAAGTATGTTTAATATCTATCTTGAATGAACTGCTATATTTTATTGTAAATATCCCATTCTTGCAAGCACATCAAACGCAATGATTGAAATGTGACATCTTGGGACATTTGGGATGTGAGTCACCTCACCATGGCCATTGCTAGCCTGGCTGCAAGCATACCAGTTGACAGTGTCACCAAATACTCTACCAGGAAAAATACATTTGTCTCTATTCATTTACGCCAGCGCACCCACAGTGCCAAATGTTGTTCTCCTAGTGGTGTAGACACCACGCATCTGAAAGAATGCATGAGGATCACACCGTCCATGCTGTACAGTAGTCATGCCGCACCAAGAAAGGGGACTGCCGTGGGCACACCGAGATACCGGGTTTGCCTAGACAGTAGAGACAGCTGTCTCAACTTGTGCTCCAGCTGTCCGCAACCATAGATGGCAACAGTAATCTATTGTTGCCATCAATCGTCCCAATAAACAGATCTCACTAAGCGTTCCACGCATGTGTGACGCCGCCATAACTTTAGTTCACAGGAGGCAGTGCATGAGACGGCTCGTGTCATCTCGTCACGCGCAAAGCTCCAGCGGGGTTTTCTCACATGCAAAAAGACTGAAGTTCCTTTGGTGCATTGCGGCAGCGGCGGCTTAACGAAATTGGCTGGTGAGATAGGTCTATTCAAAGAGAAAGACCCTGAGGCTGCAGCGCATCCAGCCGTTCTAACCACGCAAACCCTATTCGTGCCAAGGCCATTGGATTTTTATGGAGTGAGATATTTTCATAGTAAAGCATTTGGTGTTATCATGTCACACCCTAGTGGTTGTCAATACCCATGGGCTATATAATTCTTCTTCCCTTTCAAAGAATTCTGTTACATCTGAAAGATAAAAGGTTGAAAACAGGGATGGAGAAGAAAATCACAAGAAAGGAGAGGTGAAGCAAAGTGACTGACCGGATCGTCCTGGGCGAGCCAACGCAGGACATCTGTGTGTGAGGAGTGTAGGCTAAGGTGGTGCGTTGCCCAACCTGGGGGGCCCTTGAAGGAAACCTAGCCCGGGCTTCGCTCAACTGCCAGGACCCCAGTTTCATCAGACACGGGGACACCTAGCACAGCCAGGCATGCAGGGGGTCTGAACCCATGCTGGGCTAGGGGCTCATGGTGATGCCACTCACAAACACCCACAAGCACACAAGTCTCCTGTGGCGACGCAACCCTGTAAAAAGGTATTCAGTACATGAAGTAGATACTGATCGAGCCAAGTGAGACACACACTTCAACTGAAACAAAAAAGAAGGCACAGCTCAGACATATGATGGATGCCCAAGTGCGGTTGTCTGTCACGTCCAATGTATTTTACATGCTCCAAGTGAACTAATAGTGATCATAGATGAACTCACAGCTAAAAAGTAAAATGTGCCCAAAATACTGAAAGCTGAGCTAAAGTATGCACAGCTTTCTTAACCGAAATACCTAATAATGTTTTTGTTTCACTTGTCTTTCTCATTAAGTGACACCTCGTTTTCAGCTACAAATGGAATGTGCTCATGTGAAACCTATAACTTCATGCTAAATCTGGGTCATTCCTCCTCTGCAGTGTGCTGGCTTGCTCAAAATGAAATCAGGTGGTCTTATCTCGGTCTCAAGAAAAAGAATTGTCAAGGCTAGTGCAGCCTTAGCAAAGCTTTTTCTTGAGGCTTCCTTAGATAGACCGACAGAGTTACTTTCGAACAAACGAGCCAAAAAATAGATTATGGACAACAGAATCAAGATTAGACATTCCACTGAAACGAATAGCCAAGTGAAATCACCACCTAGCTGAATGCTCAGGCGATCGTAACCTGCCAACTCGATAGCCTCCACCAAACACTCTTTTCATTGCATCAGCTGGCAAAGTAAACGTGAAACACATGCACGATAAAGACAGGCATTATACGATGGTTCCCACATCAAGTGTAGCTGGCGTCCTACGACACTGTGACATGCCACGTCCCGATGTCGCATTGTGGTGAGCTGGCCAACGCAAGCAGAAATCGCAACCGCATATTTTGGTCATTCCACAGCAGTGTCAGCTCTATGCAGTTTCAATGTTCTCATGTTCTGCGAAGTTCCTGCAAGCACCATGAGTGACAAGGAAGATGTTGTGATATCACCATCTATACTACAAACAAACAGAGCATTGCTACAACGACAATGATGCCGAGAAGCGGTGCTAAAATGCTGAAAGGTTTATTTATTTATTTATTCAAGTTCCCTTAAAGGCCCTCGTTGAGGGCATTACGTAAGGGGGGTACAAAACACGAAAGTATAAAACAGTAACAACGACATATGCGAATACATGGGGTGTTGCAAAAACAAAGTGGCATCACCACGAGCAATGGCAAATACACAAATTAGTCTGGGTACATGGGGAGCAGTAGGGGATGAAAACATTGATACATTGCAATCAGTAAAGGACAAGACAAACAAATAGAACGGCACAGTGGGGATTAACAGAAATGAGAACAAAGAGCGTGGCGAAATGCGGCGGGGTCCGTCTGGGTTACAATAAGTGAGGGAGGTCGTTCCAGTCTACAATAGTACGAGGGAAGAAGGAAGAGTTAAAATAGGTTGTGCTGCCTGAGATGCGGAAAACGTGACTCGGGTGATTTAGCCGCGATGAAGATCGCCTGGGGGGTAGGAGGAGAGAGTCTCGGAGCGCAGGGAGGCAGTAGTAAATTTTGTGAAAGAGACAGAGTCGCGCTATCTTACGGCGGACGTTTAGTAAAGGAAGGTTCAGTTCGCTCTTTAGGGCGGATACACTAACTGACCAATCATGTTTTTTCAAAATAAACCTGGCAGCGCGGTTCTGGACCGCCTCGAGGTGATTTAATAAGTATATTTGGTGAGGGCTCCAAATGGCCGCAGCATATTCCAATTTGGGTCGAATGTATGTCTCATAAGCCAATTTTCGCACGAATGGGGGAGCCGATTTCAGGTTTCGTCTTATATAACCGAGGCAGCGAGACGCCTCAGCGCATATAGCTCGATGTGAGCGTTCCAGGTGAGATCGTCAGTTAGAGTCACACCGAGGTATTTATAGGACATGCTACTAAGTTCGACTAAGTTCGACTAAGTTATTTTCTAATTTGTACGAGAACTGAGATCCTTGTCGTTTTCATGAAAACTGGACTAACTTGCATTTCGATTTGTTTAGTGTCATTAACCACCTGGTGCACCACGCCTGGATTTCGTCCAGGTCTCTTTGAAGTAGAAGATGGTCTTCAAAAGAAACTATCCTTCGATATAGGACGCAGTCGTCAGCGAAAAGGCGGATGTTAGAGGAAATTTTGCCTGGAATGTCATTAATAAAGATCAGAAAAAGTAGGGGACCAAGAACCGAGCCCTGGGGAACTCCCGAGGTAACCTCAGCGCGGGAGGATGAGGAACTATTAATTGTGGTGAATTGAGTGCGAGAGGAGAAGAAATCCCGGATCCAGGAGAGAATGAGAGGGTCAATTCCATGACATGAAAGTTTGGCAAGTGGGCAACGCGGTCGAAAGCCTTCGAAAAGTCCAAAAATAGGGCATCAGTTTGGTGGTTGGATTCAAAATTGGTGTATAACTCGTGGGTGAATTCTACGAGCTGCGTCTCACAAGACAGTCCCTTACCAAACCGTGTTGCTTGTTGTAAAAGAGGTTATTACCCTCAAGATGAGATACAACGTTTGAGTAGATAATATGCTCTAGAAGTTTGGAGGCTACGCAGGTTAGAGAAATAGGGCAGTAATTCAAAGCCGAAGAACGATCCCCATTTTTAAAGACCGGAACGACCTTACCCAGTTTCCAGTCGGATGGGAGGCATCCCTGCGATAAGGACTGTGAGAATATTTAGTATAGAAATTCGCTGGACACTGCTTTGGTGTAGTGAAGAATTTTGGGGGTGATGTCGTCAGGTCCTCCAGAGGATGTCAATTTCAAGTTGTCAAGGAGTTTCGCTATTCCAGCACATGAGATGTCAATAGGTTCCATAAGCTCGTACGGTAGTGCTGGGAATATAGGGACGTCGGCGTCTTCTAATGTAAACACAGACGAAAAATAGTCGTTTAATACTGTGGCACAGTCCGTTTCAGATATTGGGGTACCGTCCTCATCGGTTAGCTGGATAGAGGAGGAGCGATAGTTAGGGGATATAATCTTCCAGAATTTTTTAGGGTTGTTACGCAGGATACTAAAAAGATCCTCAAAAAAGAACTTATGTTTAGCCAGACGAAGGTTCCGAGTATAGGTCTTAAGGCACAAGAAGTATGCATCCCAGGCAGCGTCGCAGTCCAGATGCCTTGCTCTTCTAAACAATCGCTTTTTTTTTATTGTTAAGGGACCTTAATGCTTTGTTGTAGCATGGGTTGCAATCATCGCTCCGTACATGGACGGAGGGTACAAACAGGTCAACGAGATTATTTAACTTGTTTTTAAAGAGCAACCAGTTCTGTTCCACGGTCCTAGAATAAAAACTGGCGGTATACAACGGTAGATATGCAGAAAGATTGCTGTTTATTGCGTCGAAATTGGCTTTGGAGTAGTCCTTGAGAATTTTTGAGGATGGGTTTCTATAATGGATGGGTAAGGATAACTCCACGGTCAGCAAATCGTGGTCGCTAAAACCTTTCGTTTGGCTAATGGATGTCACCAGGTCTGGGGACGTCCTCAGGATGAGATCAAGGATATTGTCTTCACGTGTAGGTTTGTTGACGACTTGGGTGAGATTATGGTTTAAGCATAGATCGAGAAAATCCCTGGCTTCACTGGACCCACTAGTTGTTAGACTAAGCCAATCTATGTTAGGGAAGTTAAAGTCGCCAAAGACTAAGACATTTGATTTTGGGTACCGCTCATTAATTTCAAGCAGCAGAGAATGAAGCTCGTGGCAAAACGTGCCGCTATAATTCGGAGGTCGGTAGCAGACACCGATAATAGTTTTTGTGCAGGACGATGTGACACAAACAAAAGTAGCCTCGATATTAGAGCTGGTAGTAATATGAAAGGAAGAAATGCATTTTTTTACCGCTATTAGCACACCACCTCCTCTCTGTGCGGACCGATCACATCGGTAAATATTAAACATTGAGTTAGGGGGAGAAATTTCGCTGTCACTTATCTCGGGCTTTAGCCACGTTTCTGTAACAATTACAATGTCCGAATTATTATCTTGAATAAAGCCACTGAGCTCCTCACGTTTGGGAAGGAGGCTACGGATATTAGTGAACGTGACTGTATGGTTCGAAGTCTTTATACGTCGCGTAGAGACGGGCGGCGGTGACCGATCAGAAAGAGGTCCTCGCTGCTATCTAGGAATCTCTGTGACGGAGTCCGCCGCAGAATCATACTGGAAACACTTGCCGTTGACGTACAGTTTGTCAAAGTGAATTTTGAAAATGGAGTTCAGTGATTTGCCATAATAAAAGAGTTTAGTGCGACCCGTGCGCACCGAAAGCGAGAGGTCCTCACGCACCGCGTACTGAGTTTCCTTTAGTTTTCCTCCAGAGAACAAAATGTTCTGCTTGTCCTTGAAGCGCAAGAATCTCACGATGATCGGTCGGTTTTTGTTAGCCGAGAACTTTTCCAGCCGGTGGGAGCGCTCAAGGTTACCGGGGCTTATCTCGACGCCCAGTCTTTCTGCACAAAGCCGGATTACCTTCTCCTCCGACTGGGTCCATGTTTCTGTCTGCGAGTCCGGAATGCCAAAAAACAGCAGATTTGACCTCCGCAGTCTATTCTCTGCATCATCGCACCGCGAATTTACCTTGTAAAGTTCCGACACAATACCGCCAGAGGCCTCATGGTCAAGAACGTCGCGGACGGGAAGGGCCTTCGCTGCGGCAAACTGGGCCTCGAGAGCTGTCACTCTATCGGAAAGTGCACTCACATTTTCGTCGGTAGACTTTTGAGCGCTCTGAACCCGTCCAAGCTCGGCAAGCACATCGATCTGGCTCTTTTCTATCCTGGTGATAATTTCAAGTATGCTACCCAACTGTACCTCCATAGTTGGGCCTGGGTTTGTCTCGATGTCACCCGACATTTGCAGTAGTAATAAGGACAAATAACGAACATGAATGCACCTGACAAGGAACGCGAGCACATGCCTACGACAGTCAGACAGGTCGTAGGGGCACGACATTGCCATCAAACACAAATTGTTACTTCGATAACAGGCGGCATTAGAGAGGGGACCAACCTGAACAAAGGATAGGGTTAGCATCGTTTCTCGAACGATGTCGTGCCCCAACTGGCCGTCCCGCGTGGTGGGCTTTTGTAGCCGTACGCGGAGGCAGGGGTCACCTGATGTCCCCGAGCTTGCGTGTTGCCAGGCGTCGAAGATGTACGCGTCCGGGTCGGGCCGCGTGAGCCGCGCGGTCGGGGAAAGCATTGGCGGGCCTGTCGAGACACGCTCCGTGGGGATCCATGAGTCATCCCGTGTCAGCGGGTCGTGCAAAAGATTTCCGGGCGAGGGCGGCGAAGTCGTAGCAAGGGCAGCGGTCAGCAACACCTGAACAAAGGATAGGGTTAGCATCGTTTCTCGAACGATGTCGTGCATGTTTTGGTTTTGCTGCATATTTGGTTTGGCTTCAAAGTTTAGAAGGTGAAGAGGAATTGCAATGGCCAGGGTCCTCTGGGGTAACAGGCGCTACAAAGTCACGTAAGCAGTGTGGAAGGTGTTAGCTGTGCCGGGGCTCACGTTTCGTAATGACGCACTGTGCCTGTTGTCAGGCGCCCGTCACTATATACCTCGAACAGTGCAAGAAAGATGTGGGTAGGTAAGCAGTGAGAGCCAGTCAAGTAGCACCAAAACAGGACCTGGAAGGGTACATGGGCTCATCCAGCTTTAACGCCAGAGAGGCTTGAGCCAAGCTGGGCTTTGAGTGGAGCCTGAGCAGAATGCACAAGGGGAACAAGACAGGCCTTCCTTAATGTCAGTCACAAAAAGGTGCCTACCGCACACTTTTGCGTATATAGAAGGTAGAGGTTGAGACGCAGTCTTTTCTCAAAATAAGCTTCAGTCACTTTCCATGATCCCGGGTGGTGCTTGGGGTCTCGTGAAATGACAGCCCCGCTATGTACAACGACAAATGCCAAAAACAGCCCCAAAAATACAAGAACGCACGAGGGAGGCTTATTTTCGTCGTTCACATTTTCTGCCTTGTATAGGTAAGCAACGCACACTTGTGTTGATTGCTGGCAACCGGCAATTGAGCAGGCATTATCAGTATACTATGCTATGCTCCATGACACCTATCCAGGCAGGTCAGTCATGAAGAGCTTGGCAAACACTATCCTCTGGTACCCCGGTGTTGACAAAGACATTTAAGACCATGTAAGAAGGTGCAAGACATGTGCACAGTCCTGTTAAATGCCTCCGGTGTAGGTTCGGGTCCGCTGGTCGGATACCAAGCAATGCCGAACACGGCTCATATTATGCCATACTGCTGGAGAGTTACGTAATACTGATCGTGGTCCACTCAGACACAAAGCAGATGGAAGCATCGGCCAATATCACAGTGTAGGACATGCCAGCTGCTCCGCGTACGGGCAGCCGTCGATGGAGCTTCGTGGCGCACGCGTGCTCGTGCACGCTGGTTCTTCGCCGTAGGGTCTCGAGCAAGGAAGCCAATGAAGGCAGCGGCCGTCATGTAAACGCTACCTTCTTGGAAGGCCGGAGCTGGGCGGCCATCTTGCGTGCTGACTATATTCCATTCATCCCTAAGCTGAGACTGCGGTGGAAGCTACGTCCTCAATGGACCAGTCATACATCCCTCTTTCGTTACGTGATCACGCTCCCGCTCATACCCACTTGCCGAGGACTGGGTCAGGTGATGAAAGGAAGGTGGCTGATTTGTTCGGCAAGCACATAGTTCCCACTGCAGTCTCAGCTTAGGGGTGAATGGGGTATAGGGCAGCACGTCTCAATGCAATGAAATTTCGTAAAGTCCAAAACCGGGTACAGCAGAGCGACCGGTCAAGGGGAAAAGATCAGAAGGTATGAAAGGCCACGTCTTGCAGGGCAGACTGGTAAAGTGAACGATCGCGAGCGTTGGAACACTGTGAAGGACCTCAGGAGCTTATTTACTGTCCTCAAAGAACTAAAGAAACACAAGCATGGGAACACTGCAAGAACCTCAGAAGCTTATATGCTGCCCTGAAAAAAACTAAACAAGCATGAGCGCAATAACGTCGTGAGAAACCGCAGGAGCTCTTTTTCTGCCCAGGAAAGAGCTAAACAGTCGAAAGAACGGGATGGGCAGACGCATCAAAATATAGTAGCAGCCGACGCAACAAAATGTAGTGGTAGCTGACGCACCAAAATGTGTGATTCTCTGATGTAGAGGCGACCATGTGGGTGGTTCGACGATCAGGCTGCTACTTGGTGGCAGGAGACATCCAGGAAGGGCCGGTAGAGCGGCAGGGCTGGGATGCCCTGATGGGTGACGATGCAGAGGCGATTGACTTTTAGGTTTAGGTTTAATGAATCATAGAGCAGAACATCAAAACTGAAGAACACGACCGGCGAGAGAGGCGCGAGTTCAGGCTTGAGCTGGCACTTGTAACAACACAAATAGTGCCCGTGACGACGCAACAATCTAGTAAGAGTAAAGCTATACGCACTACGTCGTGCACTTCGACCGGAAATGGCAATACGCACTATGCGGAGAGCATATGCCATTTGGGTCACCCTTTTCGGACGGCGCGTGTATCACTGGTGAGCGCGTTAAACCAAACCCCCCCCCCCCCTCGGCCCGCATTCACGCCACTTCGCTGTGACAGTGTGCAACTGCTAATTACAAAACTTAACCCGTCCAGCCGGCAACCCAAGCCCCGCTGTCCCCGATTACACCTCCGGAAAGAAAGTCGTATACCATTTAGTTCTGCAAAGTTTCGTCAACAACAATCTTTTTTTTTTTCAGTGTTAATCATAAAAAATAAATGTCGTAAATATCGCCAAATGCCCAACAACAACAAAACAAAAATGTTATAGAAAAAAAAGAAAAAAAAAAAGTAGGCCCATCGAGGATCGAACTTGCGTCCACTTGCGTAGGAAGCGGATACCTTAACCACTATGCCATGCCTCTTTTTTTTTTCCAACAAAAAACAAGTTTATTTACATATTGTACCCATTCGTTTTATACGAGTTTCGCGTAGTGCGTGCGGCAATTTCCTCTAGAGGTGCACGACGTGTGCGTATCGCTTTACTATCTAGTAAAAGCCAATTACTACAATGCCACTGCACTGCAACCCGCTACTGAATCGGAAGTTCACGCGCTACGTACGTACAGCCGGGAGATCACAACCACGACGGGTGCAGCTCAGAAACCCAACCGCTCCGAGATTGAGGAAAACAGTACGGGCAGACACAGTCACATACCTATGAGCATGTTTACCCTGTCGATCACCGGTCTCAGTGTTCAATGGTTCAATACGATCAGATATACCACTAATTACTTTGTTTCACACTCTTGCGACCGAGTAAGACCGAGAGAGACCAGACGGGTTTTTAAGCCTTTTGCGACTTCTTAGGACCGGATGCGCTAAAGCGGAGCTGGTGCTGAGAGATCGCAAGGGGCTTAAAAACTGGTCTGGTCTCTATCGGTCGCAAGAGTGTGAACGGGCCTTAAATGCGGCAAAAACAATATCCTTACCTCATTTCGGCAAACACTCACGACAGACCAAACGAGACCAAACGCGTCGTTCGTTGTTGTTGATGCCAAGCCAGGCACAGCTGATGAGAACCAGTGTTGCTGCTCGTGCCGACAAAATTTGTATTCCACCAATTTACGCGAATTGCCCAACAGATGTAAACTTGGCGGATCTTAAAAGATCACGAAAGCTAAGGAAGAACATAATTTATAGTCTTTATGTAGTTATCTAAGTTACTAATATCATTTACGACTGCCTGCACGTGAATATCAGATTCGAAAGTGACACTCTCCTTGTCGTCACCTGCAGAAAGGTGGTCATTCCACAGCGGTTTGGTGTCGTGACTTTGCCCAAAGGCTGGTAACTCGCCTTTTGAGTAGTCAAAGCCTCCAAAGCGCCATTTTACCACCCCGGGTTGTCATTTTTTCTTAGAGTGTAGACCGAAACTCTGTTTCGAAACAAGCCCGCTTTTGCCCACACCAGGTGTGGGCATTGCGCGAGCGCAGAAATCAGATTCGCGTGAGGTGAAGCTTTTGCGCACGTACACTCTAGAGAAAAAGATGGTCTCAAAAGACTAACGGCAGCATTTGGTCCTCTGAACTCCCATTTGCTCCTCGAAGAGACCATCTGGTTCGAGCTAGGTACCGTGTGCAAATGCTGAGGACCAGAGGCTGAACTCTATGAAACGAATTATGTGACGAATAACTGGCGAACGCCGCCCGACGGCACGCTCGCTTTGTGCGCAACGTAACAGCCATAGTGTTGATTCCACGCGCAGAGCAAAAGCCGCCGGGCAAAATTCGTCGGGTATTCGCAGCATATTCGTCCCATAGAGTTCAGCCTTAACTCGCACTCGACCGGGACTAACCGGGAGGCGCGCAGGAGCAAAGCAGCAGGACGCGCAGGAGCAAAAGCGTGGGAGCAAAAGACGCGCCGACAAGATGGCGGCGTCTGCTGCATCGCCGATGGTCAGCGTTAGCGACGCACTTACTGTTTCGGAACGCAGGGGGAGGTATCCACAGACAATCGTAGCATCGAAAATTGCAGGAGGGACGCATGTTTAAGAGTTGGAGCTGACTTCACAACGATCGAAGTCTTTGTTCCAGCACGTCGTGGAAGCCAGCGTTGACTCGAGCGCCGCCATTGTTGATGCACTGGTCATGCGGCTTTTGACCGTTGTCCTGGCGTCCTTCCCCTTTGCATTCTTTGGAACGTGCTTTGAAAGCGTTTATATTTTCTTTTTGGTTTAACTGGGATAAAAATTGCCACGTAGCACGTGGTCAAAAACGTTTCCAAAGACAAAAAAAGTTCATTCTGTTTTCTTTTTGTAATCTTTAAAATATACTTTTGTTGTTTTTGTTTTTCTGCAAGAGACGATGCGGTTGCCACGGAGACGCGCATGCGCGAAGTGGGGCAGTCTATGCGGGTAAGCGAGAACATGGCTGCTGGGAGCCTATGGGGACGCTGTTTTATAGACTGTCACAAATAATTACTGTGTGTACCGTTACTTCTCAGTAAGAGATACACTCCTTGGAAAGTTTAGCAACAATATTGGAGAACAATAGTGATGCGAAAGCAGCACCATATTTGTAACATCGTTCACGGTTGAGATGGTCACTGACCAAACGACTCCTTTCATATGATCAGTATAAAAGGCTCATGGGTAGCCTTTAGGAGTGGCGATTGAATTAGTGTTGTCGTCGCGTGTGTGTTGTGCGTGTATCATCCGTGTTCTAATTCCTTGTCTATGTTAAAATGTATAATACGTGTGCAAATGTGAAATAAGCGTTGTTCATATGTGAATGTAATGAGCGTGGAAAAGATCTACCCCAGCGATAGCATATGTTTACCAATTTTGAATTTGACGTTGACTAGCGCCACCTGGGTGTGTAAGGGCGCAATTTAGTAATAAATAAGGTAAGGGCGCAACATTTAGTCCCAGTGGCCTAAATGCAAAGGTGCAAAAGTTAGTCCTGGGAGTTCAACTTTGAGGTACTAACGGTAAAGGAGCAGATGTTGTTCCCGTTACCGTTGCTCCCCTAGGGGAGCAATAGTTGTGTCAGCATATTTGCTCCCTTGAGGGAGCAAGTTACGCTCCCTTTTTCTTAGAGTGGTATACTCTGGCGACAAAAGCGCCACCGCAGAGGCGTCACATAACTCGACGTCCCCCTTCGCCGATTTCGGCGCCGCGCAGTAGGGGACGACACGTGTATCACTAAAAATAAAAAATAAAAAAACGTGCTAAAGATTTTTTTTTTTTTAGTTTTGTGGTTTTTTGAGGTTATTTGATGTATGGTGTTTTTGTAGTTTTTGAGGTCACTGGACGTCCCTTATCTGTGAATGTTAGTTTCCGTGGGCGGTTCTTAAAGATTTGTGTAGAGGTCAGCCATGGGACCTTTGCGTCATGGTTATCTTGGGGTTTTCGGGGAAGAGGTTTATTATACGGGTTCGTCCGTTTTGTGTGAGAACCAGTTGTTCTGGGTTCAGTGTTGGTCCCTTGTGCGCTCTTGTTAATCGTTCTTTTGAGGTCACTTGAACGTACTACGAGGTGTGTTTTTGCTATGTGGGCGGTTTAGTCTAGGAATTGTGTAATGGTCAGCCATTGGACGTCCGCAGTTCTCCGGATGTGGGTGCGGGAGAATACGTATATAAGCGATGGTTTCAATAAAGGTTTTTAGCTGAGTTTGAGACGTGTGTCCTGTCCCCTTTCTTTCCGTTCATCTCCGGTCTTAACAATGTGCAGCCTAAACCAGCTCGCCTACTTACTAGCCTTATCGTCAATATTTTTTGACTTGCGAAATTTTGGTATGTTCTTCAGGTTTTGGCGTGCTCTAGATTAAACGTACAGAAGTTGCACCGCGTCTCTGCTGTGTTTAACTGGCGGTGTGGATTCGAATGTGTGCGTCGTGATAACTTGTTTTTCGCGTTTGCAAAGGAGGCACTGTCATTGTCTCGTGTGTTTATACAGAAAGTTGTATCGCGTTTTATGTTTCTTAGAAAGCAATTCCTTCGTGCTGTAATTCAGAACAGGCTGCCGTAGCACGTACCTATGTTTGTTGTTTCTTCCTGTTGTCACGAGCAACGCAGGATTGGTAGTTTTCTTGAAGTAATTGATGCTTACCGTTTTCTAACCGTACGTTTCTGCAGGGTATCTGTCGAGTGTTTCGAAAAAGCGTTTAACGCGGGATATTATTGAGGGTGTTTTTTCTATGCCTGTGTACAGCGCTCTGGCTCATGCAGGTCAGGGCGAGACGTTTTGTCCGGAGTGAAAACGATGTCAATCGCACCGTGCATAAAAACATTTTTCTTTAGCGTCCATACGCACATTCGCGTTTGAACGCGTTTGAGTGCGTTGCGGCGTCCTTGCGGCCAGGAGCGGTCGCTTGCGGGGCGACGCGCGCCTACCCGCAACGCTTCGCAGCGCGACGCAAGCGAGTAGAGACTCGCTCAACTTTTCCAAGCGTTGCGGTGCGTCCGACCAATCAGAAGCCGAGAGAGGGAGGAGGGTGACGTGTTCGCTCGCCCCGGCGCTGGCTCGCCCCACTCGGCCGGCTCGGCGAGACGTATCCGGTTCTTCGCTCGCAGAACTTGCTTTTTCGTTTTGGGGAGAGGTGGGGAGTGTATTTTCCAAGGCTGCGATGGTTCAAGCTTGACAAAACGTCGGGGAAGCCGGCGGGATTGTCCCAAGATCGAACACTTCGACGCTGTCGCTGTGCGCCGCCATGTTGCCTTGGATCTCGCGTACTATTGGTGAGCCGCTAGCGACGATAGCGCGTTCTTATTGGCTCTTGACTGCGGTTGACTGCGTGTCAACGCAACTGTGCGTACAAGTTTGGCGCAAGCGCTCGTCGCAACGCAACGCGTCCGCTTGCCGCTACGGAACGCACCGCGCTCAAACGCGAATGTGCGTATGGGCCTTAAGTTACACACTGCCTTCATGTGAAAACGTGGCTTGACCAAAGAAATAATTTTGCTCCATGGGGTGTTGACTGTTTTGTGTTGAATGCCGGAAACCATTGAACACGTATTCCTAGACTTCTGGGACGCTTTACTATTCTGGAACGTCCTGCAGCGGACTAATAAAAAATATATTCCGTTAACTACATATGGTATTAGGTTCCTTCCGCGGAGAAAAATAACGAAATTCCTGCGGATGTTGTCTTGCTTCTGGGCCTGCACGCAGTATGGTGAAGCAGAATGGCTGTTAGGCATGCCGATGTGGACGTGCGCCCAGTAAGGTTGTACATTATAGAATCTGTCAGCAAACTAAAATCTGTCTATTCCTCTTTAGAGTGCCCGCCTGACATGGGTGCCAACTCTAAATTTACTGGAGAACTTGAAAGAATTTTAGTCTATGCACATGTACTATCCACCTAGTATGTGATTTTAACATTGTGTGCGAATTTTTGTTTTGTGTCAAAGCAGGAAATAAAACAAAGATGTACTTGTATGTCAGGCGGTGGAGTGTTGGACAGCTATGCGCAAGGTACCATTGTCAATTTCCAGCCGCCGCTGAACTTTTTTTTGTGATTAAAACATTTATTGCTTAGCGATTCAAATAGTATCACGTTACCTTCGTCGACGTCACGTGACCTCCCTGAGCTCTGACGTCATCCTCATGTGACCAACTCATGATTGACAGGTCCCAAAATTTGGGGCCGAGGTAATGGGGCCATAGGCGTGGAAGCGGGGCGTGGGCGTGGGAACGTGGCGTCATAGTCACGCGGGAGGATGCTACACGATTGAACTGAGGTGCGTCCCGAGTACGTGCGCTGAATTTGTTTACGTCTGTGTACGTGACAATAATTTGTTTATTTTCTGTTCAATCGCGTTTCATATAACACTACTATAATGATTGTTCAAAAAGAAAGCATGGTATATTTGATTACGCATTAGCAGTATTTCGCGATATTTTATGTAATTTCATCCGGGCCCGCTGACATTGACATTTTGGAGGTTATTGGTTAGTTTTAGGATTCCTGCGGTTGATATTGAAATGGGTTCCACGAATTAGTAGTCTACCTCTATAGGGAATGCTGCTTAGAACCTCAGTTGTGAAAACGGATGCGAAAAAATTCTTAAGGACTCTTGGGCAGCTAGCATCGGGTGCGGGTTGGCCAGAGTCCCTGATCAGGGATTTTTTACTGAGACTCGTTTGGTGGCAGATTTTTCCAGAATTTTTTTGTGCTGCATTATAAGTAGAGCATGCAAATCACCATTTAAGTACTTTTTTTAAAATCCTCTAAAGAAGTAGCATATTTTGTATTTATGTTTTTAGCAGCATGATTACTTGGTCCAGATTTCATCAAAACGGGATGGTTTAGCCTTTTGATAGAGTAGTTTTTGTTATTTCGAAGTACTTTTAGTGCTTCACTGATGTCGGAACGGATGGGAACAAGGGGAATGTGATCATCAATGACATTAGCAAATTTATTTTCGAATGTATTCCAATTACTTTCTACGCTTCGGATAAGGTACAATTGGCAATAAATGAAAAAGAAAAGTACAGAAGTTTCTGAATTATTATACTGTAGTCAGCTTAAACTTTTAACAGCTTTATTTCTTAACAATTTTTTTATTTATTGATACTGCCGGCCGCAAATACGCAGCCAAGGCAGGAGATATACACAACAAAATGCACTTGAAAATAAAATACATAGGTGTGGTGGCGTTACAACTCGTAGAGGAATAAAGGGCTAACAGATGCCCTTGATAGGATTCTTCCCATGCAAGAATGACTACACAAAAGGATCTTTTACAACTACACGTCACAAAAACACACGTAAACATAAAAACACAGTACAAACCCATAAAAAAAATATCTAAAGCATGACTAGTAGAAAAGCACAATCACAGACAATCAAACCAAATCATACGCATGTAATATCAAACAACATCCGATTCCTTTAACTTGGCTGTGAACGACAATACGCAATCTGTGGAAACGATTTCTTGTGGGAGCAAGTTCCATTCATGAATCGTACGTGGAAAACAGGAATATTTGAAGCAGTCAGTTCTACACCTTATTTCAGTGAAAGATTTGCAGTGCTTGTTCCTTGTTGGCCTACTAGTATTGAAATGAAGGTAATTGCTGTAGTCCAAGTTGAAATTGTTATTTAATAGGTTGAAAATGAACTTCAGTCGGCTAATTTTTCTACGTTTTTGTAAAGAAGGGACACCGCTCTGGACATAAAGTTCTGAGATTGATGTGTTTCTACCGTATGTGTTAAAAATAAATCGCAGCGCTTTTTTCTGAATTCTTTCCAACTTATTAATATTTGACTTTGTGTGTGGATCCCATACCACATCAGCGTATTCCATCAAAGACCTGACGAATGTCTTATACGCGATTAGTTTTGTATTGTTGGAACAGTCTTTTAGTCGCCGTTTTAAAGTCCATAATGTGCCCATTGCCTTGTGAGTAATGAAGTCAATATGTGAATTCCAACGCAGATCAGACGTTATTACTAGGCCCAGGTATTTATATTGGGGTACTGTGTTGAGCGCGGTCCCCTGGAGGCAGTAGCTGGAGGGGAGTGGATTTTTTTCCTGGTTATTGTCATATGAGCACATTTCTTACAATTCAGGGACATCTGCCAGGTGTCGCACCATGTAGAAACCATCTCGAGACTCTTGTTTAGAATATTTTGATCGTTAGAACATTTCACTTCTTTATAAATAATACAATCGTCAGCAAATAAACGAATTTGAACAGAGGGGTCTACTTTAAGGTCATTAATAAAAATAAGGAAAAGCAGTGGTGCCAGTACGGATCCTTGGGGTACCCCGGATCCAACTGCTGCTGTCGAGGAACGAGCGTCTTGTATTTGAACGAACTGTTTTCTGTTGCCTAAGTATGCTTCTATCCATCTTAAGATCTGGTCGTTATTTAGTATTGCTCTGAGCTTAAGAAGAAGCTTTTTGTGCGATACTCGGTCAAATGCCTTCGCAAAATCTAAAAAATAACGTCCGTCTGAAGGCCTAAATCAATTGTTTTTGCAAAGTCGTGGATCGTATGCGCAAGTTGTGTAATCGTTGATAGACCCCGTCTAAAACCATGTTGCCCCGCATTAAAAAAAACATTTTCTTCAAGAAAGGAAACAATATGCTTGTATAAAACGTGCTCAATTACTTTTACGCTACTGCATAGTAGAGACACAGGTCGGTAATTAGTAACGCAACGAATATCACCTGCTTTGAAAATAGGGACAATTTTGGCAGTTTTCCAGTCATCGGGGATTTGCCCTAGTTCAATTGATTTGTTAAAAAGAACCAATAAATAGTTAGAACATGACTCAGCATACCTTCTCAAAAATATGTTTGGAATCATATCAGGCCCCACTGATTTTTTAGTGTTAAGGTTTAGTAATGCCGCAAAGATGCCTTCCTTGGTGAACGTAATGTGCGGAATGTGATGTTGGGGCGACCCACTCTCTGGAGTTTGATGATTGTCGGAAGTATATACCGAGGAAAAGTATTGATTGAACGCGCTAGCAATCTCAAAAGGATCGTTGATATCTACTCCGTTTTGTTTTATACTACAGACTGGTTGCTTTGGTTGGGTTATATATCGCCAAAACTTCCGAGGATCCGATACCAAAAATTTCTCCAAAGTCACGTTATGGAAGTATTGTTTTGACGTATGGATCATTGCCCTTAGTAGCCTACGCAGATGTGATATATTAAGCCTATCTCTTTTCCGCTTCTTAATTCGAATCCTATTAATTTTTCGCTTAAGATGTAAGATATCTCGGGTTATCCAGGGGTTTCTTTTTCGTATACGTTTGCAACGTGTTGGTACAAACCGGTCAATACAAGTATGCACTGTGCCTTTAAACGAGAACCATAAGTCATTGATAGTTATTTCGTGTGTACTTAGTTCACAAAAATTTTCAAATGCCAGTTCAAGGTGGTCTAAAATACTTTCATCTAGCGCTCGTGTGTAATTAGGAACTTTGACTACCCGGGCTGCTTCCTTAGTATTCAGCCCTCCAGTGAATTCGCACCAAATTAAGCGGTGATCTGATATTCCTTCCCGAACATAACAATTAAACGTTTTGTTAGAAAGCTCATTAGATATAAAAATTAAGTCAAGCATGGTGCTACTTGATCTTGTGATTCTCGTTGGACACGTGACTATTTGTGACAAGTCGTTTGCAAAGGCCATGCTTGTCAGAAGCTCCGAATGCCGGCAGTTAGGGTTCAAAGGTGTCAAGGTTTCCCAGGTGATGTTGGGAAGATTAAAGTCTCCTGCGATAATCATGTTTGCAAAACGAGGACTTTGAATATTTACAAAATCATATAGGCTTTCTAGTACACCTTCAGGAGCATTCGGCGGCCGATAGACGCCCCCAACGAGAATTGGGCTGTTATTAATGCGCATTTTCACCCAAACCGACTCTATGTTCGCAGTATCTTGAAATAGGGTTGCATCTATTTCTTTTTTAATAACTATTGCTACACCTCCCCTCTCGAGTCACGATCTTTACGAAATATTTGGTGCGTTGGTGGGATAACTTCATCATTTATAATGCTGGAGTGCAACCAAGTTTCTGTTATTACAATTATGTCCGGATCTTCAGACAGTAACATGTGTTCAAGTTCAACAGTTTTATTTGCTATGCTTCTTGCGTTGACATTGATAAGAGTGAAGGAGCGCGATTCTAAACACCGATGTCATTCATCGTGAGGCTGCCCGTCTCTGGCGGTTCGCTGCCTCGTGCTTATCAGAAGGCGAGTGTTGTTTTCAGTGTCCCATTGATAACATGAGTTGCCGACAATCAATTTGTCATATTTAAGTATTACTTTTTCGCCCTTGTCACGTTCTTCCTTGGAGCTGTTCCAAAGTAACTTTCTTTTCTCTCTGATGTGAAACGAGAAGTCTTCGGATATTGAAATTCTAGTACCTTTCAGCCTACGCGCGTTTTTTAGTATATTTTCTTTCACATTAAACTCCCGAAGCTTCATGATTACCGGCCGTGGCTTTCCTGTTGATGGTTTTCCAATCCTATGCAGCCTCTACCTCAGTATGTCGTTTTTGTAGGAGATTAGGATAGTTTGAGATTAAGAAGTTTGTGGTCACTAAAGCCATCGCTATAGGTTACAGAAGTTATAACAAGGCGCAGATGATAACCCCAAATCCAAAATGTTGTTACTTCGTGTGCTAGCGGATAATATTTGAGTGAGGTTGAAGTTTAGGCATATAGCTAGGAAATTTGTTTCAGTTTTACCTGGGGATGAACATGATGACCAATCAATATGTATAAAGTCAAATTCACTAAGTAAAAAAATGTCAGCGTTCAAATAGTCGCGATGTATCGAAGCCAAGTTATCAAATGAATCGCAGAATGAAGAGTCACTGTTGCCGTGGTCGATAGCAGACACCGACCATACCTTTTCTAGATCAACGCGTAGCAGACAGATCCGTAACATTTTGATTTCTTTTTATCAGTGAGTATCATGAATTAAGGAGTATCTTTTTTGGACGGCGATTAAGATACCGCCTCCCCTTCTGTTTTCTAAATCTCCGGCGATAAATGTCTCGGGTT
Source organism: Ixodes ricinus (assembly GCA_037355805.1). NCBI lineage: Eukaryota > Metazoa > Arthropoda > Arachnida > Ixodida > Ixodidae > Ixodes > Ixodes ricinus. The sequence continues at coordinate 362 of JAZHYW010007923.1, read as the reverse complement.
ACTACAAGAGTCAAATATTTGTATTGAAAGTATACCAGATGCGAGGAGCTAAGTTTCCTCTATCGAGATGACAATGTCAGTCTCGTTATCATAGACATAGGAAGAAAGAGCGTCATGTGTGGGAAATACACTTCGAATGTTAGTAAATAGAACTAAAAGAGAGAGATTATTAACCGGAATCCTTGATAAGACTCAGATTAGAAGAGGCAGGTTACAGTCACTTACAAAACGAGAGCGGCAACGAGGAGTCTCAGTTACCAAGCCTTCAGCGCGAGCTTCCAACCTTTTTCCTACTTCCACGTCTAGTGGGGCTCAAGCGTGAGCGTGCAGTCAAAGCACGGTCGAAGGCATGGAGCGCGTGT